>JAABKJ010010106.1:0-11045 GCA_011634705.1 Andricus grossulariae
CATAGGAGTTTCAATGTGGACAGAATAACTCATTTACACATTATTATATGCATATTATGTATTAATCATTATTTTTACAAAAAAGGTATCATATATGATGAAATGTTCCACGAATTTTTATTCGTTTAATGTAAGCATATGCAGTGTTCCCGTGGAGAAATTGCCCAATTTGATCCCGATTCCCGACGTGGCCCCGATCGGGTTAGCTCAATCTGGCCCTGATCATGGCCACTGCTGTGGCGCTGGTCGGGGCCACATCGGATTATTCTCTGTAAATCAAAGTTTAGTTTAAAAATTGAAATTAATTAAATTAAAAATTACTGCCTGTCTCAATTAGTGAATATTCAACTAATTTTTAGTTCAGTGACTAAGCCAAAGTTGAATTAGTTTAATTAAACTTGCCGGTAGTATAGTGTTATTTGACTACAAAATGAGATTATTTTCATTAATTATTTGGTGACATTCTCCACGTAGAATTAGTTTAATTCAACTAATTTCTAGTGGATGTAATATAGAAAAATATAAAAATGTATTTATTTTTGTCATATTCATTCAAAAGTCTCGAACTTTGCATAATGATAATTTGAAAATACCGCTCGAAATCTCGCAGTTTCGAGACCTTTGTCGTCGCGTCATGTTTTCGCATGAGTCTTTAAATAAGTCAAGAGGGTATAGTATATTAGTGTACGATGGGCAAGTCATATACTTAATTTATAAACAATGACAAAGGCAAAGAGTACTTTGCGGGTAAGGAAGCATAGATCCATTGCTGCAATTCCTTATTTATGCAATGAAGATGTTGATGAAGACGTAGGTAAGCAATTACTTATATTCACTATCAAATCTGACCTCAAAATGATAAGAATTTTTTTTAATTTGCTGTGACTATATGTGTGATTTATTCAAGATTTTAATAATATAATATAATATTTTCCAAATTCTGAATTATATATACAAATCAGGTATAAATTATTATTTTCGGTTTGTTAAATATGAACTTTTACTCCAGAAAATTGTTCGAGTCAAAATTTTGGTATTATTGTTTTCTACTTTTTTCATATTTTTTTTCAAATAAATTATACGTATGTTTATAAAAAAAATTCTTATTTGTTTTGATTGTTCTTCTGAGATAAATATTAATAAACGATTGGTATTTCATGAAAATTAGTAAAAAGATCAATTACTTATGATAGGAAATAATTATATAGATGCTGACGATGAAGATGAGGCTGAAGAAAAAAATTCTGATGACACAATTAGAACTAACACTCCAAATTCAGAAGCTGAAACAGAACTTGGAGACTTCGAAGAATTTCATGAGAATTTAGCTGGAAATGTAAACCCTGTTGATTCCGAGGAGTTTCACAGCTGCACATATTCAGGTACAAACTTTATATGGACTTAAAGTATTTGTATGAAAACTTGATTGGAAAAAAAAGAAAAATAATTTAGAGTCACGAGTGTTATTTTTATCAATCAATCACTTTCAAATTAGAATCTACAGTTGATTCATTATGAATCAACAGTAAGATTCATGTATGGCTTCCCTCGTAAAGGTAATTATTTATAGTTATATTTCTATATTTTTCCATCCAAAATGCAAAAAGTGTTCAGCTTCACGGATAAGGCATTCATGAATCTTGCTGTACAAAATAAATCGATTGAAACAAAAGCGTAAATGGTGTTTCATGATTATAAATTTATTGAAGTGAAACTTCATTTGGGTCGGGAGTGAATTGAAAAAATATAACGAGCGAACGCACGACCGAACGAACGGTCCATATATCTCTGTCTCTCTCTTACACACAGTCTATACTCTTTTACCATGCCATCTCCTCGAAACTCATGATGATTCCTCACGAAAAATTTCAAAGTTAATTCATCAAATTTTCACTTCTGCTATGTTTCCCACTGTCACACTCTGGTTCATTTTTTTAGATTCTGAAGAATCGAATAGATCTACAGACTACGAAGACGGTTTTGAAGATGGGATTGTGGATTTGGCTGAGGATGAGCCAAATGAAGTACAAAAACTTCGAGAGTGGGCTGTTACACAAGGAATACAACAAGCATCACTGGATAAACTTTTGAAAATTTTGAGACTAAGGCTTCTTCCTGAATTACCGAAGTCAGCCAAAACTTTATTAGGGACAAGCTCAGCAACATACAGTATAATATAAATGGCCGATGCAGATGGATCTTTTGGAGAATACACTTATTTCGGCATCAAAGAAGATCTTCAACAATGCATAGATGTCAACGTGTACACCAAGGACACAATATTATTACAATTAAACGCTGACGGAATTGCGTTATCCAAGTCAGGAGAAATAGGATTTTGGGTAATATCAGGGAAGATTCATCACAAGCCAGACATTTATAAACCATTTCCCATCGCTATTTACTCCGGGAACTCGAAACCTGCAAGTGTAGAGGACTACTTACGCGACTCAATCGATGAAATAAATGATTTGCAGGTCAACGGCCCTGTTACTTCAAATCAACGTTTCAATGTAGGTATTCATTGCTTCGTTTGCGACATGCCTGCCAGGGCATTTCCGAAATGTACAAAAGGCCATGGAGGGTTTTACGCTTGCGAGAGGTGCGAAATTCACGGAATTAAATCGAATAGTGTAACGGAGTATCCGCTTATAAATTGTGCTGAGAGAACTGATGAATCATTTCGAAATCAAACACAAGCTGGTCATCATAAAGGCGTGTCTCCGTTATTACGGATTCGACCGCTTTTAAACATGATCCTCATTTTCGTTCTCGACTTCATGCACTTATTCTGTGAAGGTGTTATGAAACGACTTCTGAGTTGCTGGTTTCTAATCACAGGACGTGCAAAAGTTGGGCAGCAATATAAAAACGAAATGTCTAGAAGACTTCTTATGATTAGAAAAAGCATTCCATGTGAATTTCAAAGAAAAGTAAGAAGTTTAAAATCACTGAAACAATGGAAAGCAACAGAATTCCGGTTTATTCTTTTATATTGTGATCCAGTGGTTTTACTAAATATTTTAGATACAAACCGCATGAAAAATTTTTTGCTTCTAAAAGCTGTTAATCACAATATATCAGAATTAAGATATAAAGAATGTACGTTAAAGACGAAATCTCCCGACAATCTTGTAATGCTCCGAAATAAAAAATTATTAGCAATAAACCAAATGACACGCACACCACAAGGAGTGGAAATTGAGGGAAATATTTGGAAGATCAAACGATCATTGTTTTTATATCCTACTGATTCAAAAGAGTTATGTATGGGGGAACTTCGTCAAACACCAGGAGAAACGATAGTGAACTGCCATCTTCTTGATGTTAAAGTAAAAATGGTTAAATTGAAATTAAATTTAAAAGTCAACGGTATGATGAGAGTGTATACTATGCCTCTTCTACATCATTGATACTTCTTGTATAGCATATACACGATAGCATGTGAATATCTGTGCATTTGGTATAATTTTGTACAAGATTAATTAATAAAGTACGTGTTTTAACTGTAATTTTTCTTTATTGTTAAGGAAGCAGTACTGATTAGATAATTAATTTGTGTACAAAACAATTGTTTTCTGAATAACCAAACTGGGAAATATTTTACATAAAACTGAAAAAAATTTCTTTTGAAAAATTTAATTTGAAAAAATTCATGACTTTTAATTGTTCGATTTTTTTACATGACGAAATTCAAATATAAAAAGTATTAATTTTTCTAACGTGTTAGGAATATTCCCTAATTTTAATTTTATACAGAATTAAAGAAATGCTTTGCAACCAATTACAATTTCTGATATCAACTTAATTTCCATAAGTCGTTGCCGATTTTCTTTTTTACATTCTAAATCGCATTTCTAAAAAAAAGCAATTCCTTCTCATATGCAAAGAATATAAAACTTGAGTCAAAGAAGGCGCCGAGCGCCTACAATAAGGAAGGTTTTTGTAACCTATTAAGAAGTTAATTTTAAGTCTTAACAGAATCTTAAAACCAAATATTTTTCAATTTTGTAAAAAAAATTTGTTGACAAAAAATATTTAAAAAATAAATAATATAGAAAAAAATTTTGAAAAAAATGTTAGAAAAAATTGTGTGAAAAAAATGTTGGAAAATTTGTTTGAAAAAGAAATTTAAACAAAAATTTTGTTTGAAGAGTTTTTTAAAAATTATTTGCCCCACAAAAAAATTAGTTAAGTCATCATAAACTCATCATGAACTGTCCCTCCCCTAATTTATCTACTTTCCCCTCCCCCCACTTACCCTCCTTGGAAAAAAGTACGACGGACGGGCGGATGTACAGACACCCGATCAAAACTATAAGGATTTCAGCCCGGGGCTACGAAGCCCTAAAAACGAAAAAAAAATTAAGAAAGCGTTATTTAAGTGAAACAAAATGTCTAAAAATGTATATTTAGGAACCCATTGAATTAGTTAATAAATATGCAATTATCAACTTAGTATTAATTATTGTAGGTATTTATCAATCTTTTGAGTTTGTAGTTATTTAGATTTAAATTTGCCGCGCTCATCTCGAATGCATTCGATTAGTCTTCCGTTCGATTATTTGGCAACGAACGAACGGAAGAAGGATCACTTTGTAAAAGTGACAAACAGTAAGCGGATAAACCAGTATACTTATTGTGGATAAATCGCTTACAATTAATCTCAATTTTCCTCGTTAATCATTTTTTCAATATGAGAGACGGACTAACATGTTTGTAAGGAACCTGTAAGTCAAGCTGAGTTTTTTGAACCGGGTGAGATCAAAGATCGGTGAGGTGTTCAGTGTTCACTGTAGCTCTCTATAAGATTTCGGACAGTGAATTTGGAGATAGTGTTGCCATTTTGAATATATATATTATTTATTGTTCGTCTGCCTGAAAATCTCGAATAGATTGAGAATTGGGACCAACTGTACAAACAAATCTCATCCTTCTTTTTTTATGCTATAAAGGTACGTATAGATTTAATGATGTAACATTTTTGTTTTATAACCTCACTTTTTAATTCTTTGCTTGACGTGCATTGTCCCAAGATTAAGTATGATTAGTTTGCTCTGTTCAGTTAACTTTTTTTTTTATGTAGACGTAAAAAAATGAAATAACATGATTCCAAGATAAATTAAATCTCTGAATAAAAAGATAACAAACTGAAAATTGTTCAAAAAAATATGAAATACTTCTTCTGGGTGTGCTATAAAGATACGAATATATTTAATGCTGTGAAATTTGTATATTATATTATAACCTCTCTTTTTTTATTATCTGTTGTTCCACGTGCATTATCCAAAGATAAAATACGATTAGTTTGTTCTGGCTTTTCTTTTTTAATGTGAACATATTGAAAAAATAAAATAAAATATTTCCAAGATAAATAACTAATTTCGAATTGAGGTAATTTTGAATTTTAAGTCTCGATCAAAGAACTCAGGTCATGACAAATATTCTTGGTGGTTTTTGGTCGTTTATAGTTAAATAATTTATTTATTAAAAAGAATATTCAATCGTATGGAGCAGAATTTAATAAATTTTGGATTTTTTCAGATTAAATATAATGAATCTAAACATTGTACGACCATTTCAGTTGGTGGAATTTATTAAAAGGGGCCCAAAAAAGGATAGAACTATTGACTGTGTAACAGCGAACTGGATAAGATTTGATCCAATCAAAAAGAAACACGTCACCAAATTCATTACACCACCCTACAATGAAAAGACAAACGCAATTTTATATAAATTGGTCGAATGCCAAATGGAGGCACCTGATCACTGGGAAGAATATACAGTAAAACTCATTGGTGATGGACGTAAGATTTTTCAATTATCCAAAAATAATTAGAATCCCAACAAAATAGTTAAATTCCTAATCAAATAGTTGAATTTTCAGCATACAAAGATGCATTCTTAATCAAATGGTCAAGTTTTCAAACAAAAAAGATTAACATTGAATCAAATAATTAAATTTCCAAGACAAAAAACAAATTTTTTAGAAAGCAGTTGAATTTTCATCAAAAAAGTTTATTTTCAACCGAAGAAGCTGGCTTTTCTATCATGAAAGACTAAGTTTTAACAAAAGAGTGATGTTTTTGAGCTAAACAGACGAATGTTTAAAAAAAACAGTGACTTTTAAATAATAACAAATAAATTTTTAACAAAAAAGATTATTTCCATTAAAAATAATTAATTTTTAAAAAGATAGTTAAATTATCAACCAAAAAGTTGATTTTTCAACAAACAAAAATAACTGTCTACCCAGAAAAACGACTTTTTATCCAAATATATTAATTTTCTACCAAATCGTTGAATTTTCAATAAACAAGATTAATTTTTCTACCCAGGAAGATGAATGTTCAGAAAAATATACGAATTTTCTACCAAATCGTTGACTTTTCAGCAAACAAGATTAATCCTTGTACAAAAAGCTGACTTTTCAATTAAATACTCGAATTTGTTACCAAATAGTTCAATTGTTAAATCTCACAATATACATGCTAAAATTTCAACTAAAAATGAGAAACTTGAATTTTTAGATAAAAAATTAACTTTAAGCAAAAAACAAACGAATTTTCAACAAAATAGTTCAATTCCTAACCGAATAGTTGAATTTGCAGCATACAAAAATGCATTTTTAATCAAATGATCGAATTTTCGAACAAAAAAGATTTTAATTCAATCAAATACTTGAATTTTCAAGACAAGAAACAAATTTTTTAGCAAACACTTGAATTTTCATCAAAAAAGTTTATTTTCAACCAAAGAACTGGCTTTTCTACCATGAAAGATGAATTTTCAACAAAAAAATGAAGTTTTTGAGCTAAACAGTCGAATTTTTCAGAAAAGAGTGGCTTTTAAATAATGACAAATAAATTTTTAACAAAAAAGATAATTTTCAATACTAAATATTGCTTTTTAGAAAGATAGTTAAATTATCAACCAAAAAGTTGATTTTTCAACAAATAAGTTGAATTTTTGACAAACAAGATTAATTTTTCTACCAAGAAAGACGACTTTTTAGAAAAATATATGAATTTTCTACCAAATCGTTGACTTTTCAACAAAAAAGAATAATTCTTATACAAAAAGACGACTTTTCAACAAAATACTCGAATTTTCTATCAAATAGTTGAATTTTTAAATCTTACAATATACACGACGTTAAAGTTTCAACTAAAAATGATAAAATTAGATAAAAAATTAACTTTAAGCAAAAAACAAACGAATTTTGAACAAAATAGTTAAATTCCTAACCGAATAGTTGAATTTGCAGTATACAAAAATGCATTTTTAATCAATTTTATCGAATTTTTGAACAAAAAAGATTACAATTCAATCAAATATTTGAATTTTCAAGACAAGAAACAAACTTTTTAGCAAGCAGTTGAATTTTCATCAAAAAAGATTATTTTCAACCAAAGAAACTGGCTTTTCTACCAGAAAAGATGAATTTTTAACAAAAGAGTGAAGTTTCTGAGCTAAAAAATCGAAAGTTTTAGGAAGCAGACACTTTTAAATAATTAAATTTTCAGTTATAAATTCTGATAAAAAATTAACTTTGAGCAAAAAAAAAAAAGAATTTTCAACCAAATTGTTCAACTTTTATCCAAAAGGGATAAATTTTCGACCAATAAGATTAATGTTCTATCAAAAAAGACGAATATTTAACAAAAGACATGAATTTTTAAACAAAAAATTAAACCGTCTACTAAACATATAAATTTTTTACAAAGTAGTTGAAGTTTTGATAAAAAAGACGACTTTTTAATAACATAGTTGCATTTAAAAAAAAAAGAATCAAATTTTCAACCAAATAATAGAATTTTTAACCAAAGAAGATGAATTCTGGACCAAAAGTGTCATAGTAGCCTTTTCAGTAAAAAAATGAACTTTCACCTAAAAGTATAGTTGGATTTACTTACTGGGTACGCAGTGCCTCAGAAATGAATTCGAAGGATAAAGCTGCGGCTGTAGCACAGGAAATGAAAGCAAGGGAATCTCTTCCCAAGTTAAAATCGATTTTAGCTGTACCAAGTCTCGATGGAAGATACAAGTCTCAGAAAGGAACTTCTCAGTCCACATCGACTTCATCCATACGAAAAGTCAATGAAAAATCTAATGATAAGTTTCAGAAGGAAAAGGAAACGTCCCACTCAACATCGACTTCAACTGTACCAAGTCTTGGTGAATACTCTACGTTTCTGAATAGAATTTCCAAGTCATCATCTACTCTAGGATTTTATTATTATTTTTAACAGTTTAATGAAACCAGATGTTGCATTTGTGATTTTATTCATTAAATCATTTATTTTTCAGGATCGAAAGTTGACAGGGACTCTTCAGAAGACGATTTTGAAAAGGGTGAGTTATAATTTAAATCTAATAAATAAACCTGTTTTAATTATGGTGCTTTTCGATATTACAATTTTATACCAATTAGACCATTATTAAAGCGATCTACTTTTTCTCGCAGATCATGATCCGAATCAAAACGATCCATTTTTTAACCAATTTGAACGATCGAACGAATCCGATCACTCGTTGGAAGATTTGCTTGAAGAAAAAGGGGATTAAAAAATTATGGCAAAACTCAGGAGGAAAGCCCGCGGAAAGAAAAGAAAAAGGCAGTCCAGCAGTGACCGTAAGTTTTTCCATAGTATCTACGAGTACTATTAATTTTCAAAATTTCATAATATAATAATCATAATAACAAATATCTTACTAAATTTGTATACTACTTATAACAGAAAGATCAAGTCCTTCAGATTCTGCGCAAGAATCTTTTGAAAATAATAACAGTGGAGTAGAAACTCCTTCACAAATTAAGAAGCGGAGACAATCTCAACGTAAATATTTTCTCCATATATATTTATATGAATACCTTCACTAATTTTCAATTCTATATTCTGTAATAATTTCAGTTTATCCTACATATTTGTTATTATCATTTCACCATAATTTGCTTCATTTGCAGAGGTGAAAAATCAATTGGGTCCTGTTGTGACAAGCCAGAACTCTTCCAAAATATCGATGTCGGATATTAACACTCAAGGCATTAATAAGTTTCCCAAACATCATTCTTTGATTAATAGATCTTCTGAAAGTTCTAAACAACTGCGTAAGATACTAATTTTTTCAAATTAATTAGTTAAATGAAAAATTTTGATTCTCATAACTAAAAGCAACTATAGCAACTTCACAATACATCCCTAAAAAGATTGAACATCTTTAGTCAACGATTTATCTTCTTTATTTAGATCATCTGATGAAAGAAGTTAAAGGATTAAGAGCAGATGTCTAAGAAATTGGGGCTAGGCAAATGACTCTAATAACGGTGTTTGATTCTTTAGCTCATGTAACTTATGCTGACAAGAAATCATTTGCGGTAGAATACAATTTTAATGTTCCGTTCTAAACATTGGAAGCATTTAAAGAGTTCGATAATAAAATTAAAACTGACGAAGAATGCTGCAAGAGCTTTGTAAGCTTACCTTGTTATAATCTAATTATTGTTACTTTGCATTTAAATTTTTCATACACCACAAGTTTCACTGTTCTTTATACAAATATTCACAGAAGGTTTCACTGCTATTACTCTACGATAAGGATGATTTAATCCGAAAGTCTGTTAGCTCGATGATCAAGAAATCTTTGTCGAGAGACCTTGCGATGCAGTTTACAGCCATAAAAAAAGTTCCAACGAAAGAACTTTTTAAAGAGTACCACATGTGCTCTTGTATCACGGGTAAGGAAATTAAGAATACGTATTTAATTTTATTCTGCCAATAATAATATTTTTCCTTTGCAAATCATTCATAAAAATTCTTCGCCGGTTTGATTTCTGAAAGATGCAATATATCCGAGGACGATACACTGCTGCACATCGGCTCTGTATTCAACAATGCAAAAGATTGGGGTGGAAATAGAAAGTATAGGACAAACCTCTGACACGCTTCATTTTTTTTCAAAATGTTTTTATGAAAAGTGATAATAATTGTTTTAAAATATTTAAATAATCAAGTTTAACATTATTAATTAATTGTTTACTTTTTTATTGAATAAATGATATTTTTATAAATAAAGATTAGAAGGGGCCTAGTCAGGGCCAGATCGGGCCTTCCTTATGGATACCCCAGTCTGACCCTGATCGGATTAGGCGTTTCATTTCGAGTCTGGCCCTGACTGGGATGCCCGATTAGGGCCAGATTTTGACAGATCTGGCCCCGGGCAGGGCCACGCCGAAATTTCTGCACGGGTTATTATGAATTTTGAGGGTATTTTTATTTAAAACCCGTTTTTTTCTAGTGAAGCTGCCGAATCTTTTAATGTGTATATCTTTAAGTGTTTATAAAAAATTGAATTATTACATCTTCCATAACAATGCTTATGTATTCTATAGTATATAAGAATACGAGCATGAATATTCTCATATACTGCAGATTATCAAACACATACATTTTTAGGAATATTCTCAGCAAATTTCCAGTACATTTAAATATATTGCCACGAAAAAAAAGTATAACAATAGTTATTGATAACTATTCAATCTACCCATCATAGTCTACAGATAAGAGGAAAGGAATATTAGGTAAATTAGATATTAGTCTCATGATCACTGGTATACCCGCCCATTCATCAGAGGCGATATATGGATGACAAGGTGCAAAGTGGACGTTGCACACGCGCCAAAAGGTCTTGTTTTAGGGCGAATGGCCTTTCGATGATTGGCGCCAGATTTGTTTATTGCTCTACTTATGCCCTTACACTCTTCAGCCTGGGGAAATCCCGCAAGGTGATTACGTAGGACACTCTTCAATTACGCCTTGGGTACCTGCGAACAATGATAACGGCCGAATATAAATTTTTTTTCAATTTAGCACTTGGTAATTCATAAATATAACATTTGAAATCTGCGAATTATATCGATTCCACCGATATGTTGTTTCTCTTAAAAAGTTGCAAATTAAAGAATAAATGTTCAAGTTTATGTGAAATTTAATGGAAAATTGTTCAATATATTTTACTGAAATCCACTGCAGTAGCTTTAATTT
>JAABKJ010010107.1:0-11045 GCA_011634705.1 Andricus grossulariae
CGTGTAAGAAACAAAGTTTAAATGCCGAAAAATAGCCAAATAGTGCATTTTATGAATTAGGTTTGTTTAAACAATTATAAAATGTTATCGATTCATAGGTAAAATTCATTGCTAGATAATTGGCTCTCAATTACATAAAAAAGCACAATTTTATTTATAAATACATGAAATAATAGAAATTTGTTTCAGCAATTGTTAATAACACTGAAAATTATTTATTTCCATCAAAATGTCCTTCAAAATATGAAAGTTAATTATCAACGGTTGATTTCTTTTAAAGGAGCGAGTCTATATGTCCAAAAATAACAAAATAGTTTATTTGTTAATTAATATCCTTTAAAAAGTGATTTATTTTTTTTGTGCGTCTAAATATGATACTAAGGTCTTATTAACAAGTAACATATGTTCGATTCCGTAAAGGAAATTGATTTATTCCATCATGAACACCTAATATGGATAATTGTTTATAAAAGCTCTTTATTAAATATAAAATTCATTATTAACTTTCATTAATTCAATTATAAAAATCTTTTTGTCATTGAATTGTTCTAAAGTGCAAATAACATGACGAATCGCTGCCAATCTCCACGAAAACTATTTTCATTCACTTATTTGTTTACAAAAAATTTAATAAAGTTTCAAATATTTGCGTTGCTATTGATGATTTTTGCTCATAGCTGCTTCATATTTTTTAGCTATTTTTAAATAAATGCAAGTATTTGTTAAAGAACATTACGATTTAAAAGTAAAATTATTTACTTCTTTGTTATTAAATATAAAAATAATTAAGATCTGTTTTAAAAATCAGGCATTTGCTTATACTGTTTGTTATTAAAAACAACAAATTGGTAAAATTTTGCTAAAAATTATTCCATCATATCAATTCTGTGGTAATATTAGAACAGTTATAGTTGAAAAGCACTTAATTAGGTAAAAAATATTTAGAGTTGCGTATTTATTTATTAAATTGTTTATAACAAGTTTTTATTCAATTATTAGTTGACAATCTTAATTAAATATGAGTATTGACTTGCTTTTGACCGAATTTATTGAAAAAACAAAAACTTCTACAAATATACGTTTCCTTGGGCATTAGTTAAATATGTTTGTTATAAATAAACAATCTTATATATTCCCTGTTGAAAATAACAAATCTTATACAAAATATAAGGCATTTTACGTAAGAAATCAGTGTTTTTAACATTTACGCACTTTAATGAAGTATTTGTTTGTATGAATCATTTATAACAATGAACGTATACATCCAATTAATTATTTATCAAGAAAGAGAAAATAAGTTTGAAAAATTTGTAATTCTTAGAGTTTTTAAAAAATCGCAATAATATTTTTCGTAATCTACATAATATGCTCCACTTTCAAAAATGTTGTGAAAATTTTCAACAAAAAAGTTAAATTTTCAACAAAAAAGTTGATTTTCAACAGCATTTGGACTTTTTACCAAAATAGTTGAATTTTCAACAAAATACATGAATTTTCACTCAAATGATTGAATTTGTATGCCGGAAATACCTTTTTTAAATCAAAAAGTCGAATTTTCACCAAAAAAGTTAAATTTCTGACGAAGAAATGAATTTTGATCCAAATAGTTGAAATTTTTACTATTCTCAAACCTAAAAGACGAATTTTGAACAAAAAAGTTAAAATTCTAAGAAAAAAATAAATATTCAATCAAATAGTTGAACTTTCTGACATTTCCAAACCAAAAAGACGAATTTTCTATAAAAAAGATAAATTTTCAACCAAAAATGAAATTAAGTTTTCAGTTACAGAAATTGATTTTCAATAAAAACACTAATTTTCAACCAAAGAAAAATTAATTTTCAATAAAAAAAAATAATTTTTCACCAAAAACGGATAATATTTAAGAAAATACATGAATTTTTGACTAAATATTTTAACTTTTAATTGAATTTTTGACCTAATAGTTGAATTTTCAACCGAAAAGGTGAATTAATCAACAAGAATATCAATATTCTACCACAAAAGACACACGAAAGTTTCAACAATATACAGAAATTTTCAAACAATTATGTAGTTGAATTTTTAACTCAAGATGATCAATATTCAAAAAAACATGATATCTTTCTCAATTTTCTACATTGAAAAATGAATCAACCAACTTAGAGATTTTCAAATTCATATAGTTTTAGGCAATTTTACGTTAGAAACATCAACAATTGAAATTTTAAATTTTTGTAAGCTGAATAATTTTTAAATTTGAAGTAAAATTAATTCAATTTGAGGTCCTTACAAATTCAGAATTGTTTTATTGTTATTCATTAATCAAAAATTGTTTTGAAATCTATTTTAAATATTCTTTTCAAATGATTATTTAAAAAATAAAAAATCATTTCAAACTTTTCCAGGAATCTTGAGAAAATGTTTGTATTATCTTGAAAAATCACAAAATCCTTAAACAGCTTCAAAACTTCATTTCAATATCTTGAAAAATGTACATTTTGTTTTTAATTTTTGGGAATGTCTCCAAATTTTTCAAATGTTTAGGTCCTGGAAAATTAGAAAAATCACTTGAAATGTTCTAAATTATTTTGTGATAATTTTGTATGTCTTTTGAAATCTTTTTTAAAATTCTGTTAAAATTAATTTTCCAAATAATAAGTCATAAAAAAAATATCAGTCATTTTTAACGTAAATGACAGAAATATAAAATGAATATTACGTTGGACAGTGTAAAATCACATGAACATAACCTGCTGCTTTCTCCATGCCTCATGTCAAAATAACATTAACAAATTGTGATTTTTCATTTTTCTGTAATTTTGAAGAATAGCTGGTTTTTTTGTTAACAATTTTTCGGAGTAGAAAGTAAAATTTTTCTTGTTTTGAGGAAGATTCTCAACTAACAATAAATTCTAAGTGCTAATTAATATATTATTCCGAAACAGGATTTATAAACTTCTAAAATTGTATATAAGCTATAACTATAATTTTGGAGGACTATTTTAATACCGAAAACTAGACTTGAAATGATACTTTTTTTTTAAGTGTACAGAGTTATTCAGCATGAAAAATAACAAGCGCGAAATGCAATATATTTTAGTGACAGTTCAAGCTCGTTTGACGTTCCCATGTACTACGTTACGTCATTGGAATTTGATTCTTACTTCAGTCCTGTTTTGATTTAAAAAATTTGTCCTAGAAAATCGTTTAGTGGCATCAAAATAAAGTGGCATTAGAATAGAGCTACTCGAGACTATAATTTTGGAGGACTATTTCAAAACCGAAAACCAGACATGAAAATGACACTTTTTTCGAAGTGTATAGAGTTAGTCAGCATGAGAAATAACAAGCGTGAAATGCTATATATTTCAATGAAAGTGCCAGCACGTTTGACGTTCCAATGTTCTACGTTACGTCCTTCAAATTCGATTCTCACTTCAGTCCTGTTTTGATTTAAAAAAGTTGTACTTAAGGGTCGTTTAGTGGCATCGAAATAAAGTGACATTATAATAGAGCCACCCTAGAATATAATTTTGGATGACTGTTTCAAAACCGAAAACTAGACCTGAAATGATACTTTTTTCAAAGTGTACAGAGATAGTCAGCATGAAAAATAACAAGCTTGAAATGCAATATATTTCAGTGACAGTTCAAGCACGTTTGACGTTCCTATATGCTACTTTACATCATTGGAATTTGATTCTCACTCCAGTCCTCTTTTGATCCAAAAAAGTTGTCCTAAAACGTCGTTTAGTGGCATCAAAATAAAGTGGCATTAGAATAGAGCCACTCGAGACTATAATTTTTGAGGACTATTTCAAAACCGAAAACCAGACTAGAAAATGATACTTCTTTCCACAGTGTACAGAGTTAGTCAGCATGAGAAATAACAAGCGTGAAATGCAATATATTTCAGTGACAGTTCAAGCACGTTTGACGTTCCCATGAAGTACGTTACGTCATTGGAGTTTGATTTGATTTGATAAAGTGGCATTAGAATAGGTCCACCCGAGCCTATAATTTTGGAGGAATATTTCAATACCGCAAACTAGCCTGGAAATGATACTTTTTTTTACAGTGTGGCGAGGATGTATATTTGAACTATTCAGAATTTTGTACCTAATAATCTTATTTTCGACATGATTTCGGTTGATTCCTTTGGCTGCGCCACCCTTTATCTATGTTTCTCCTTGGCCGCAGATGGCAGGAGGTTTCTACTGTTGGAAAAGCTGGCATGTAAGTGTGAACTCACCGAGCTTTTCCGGGTGTATATAGGCACGTTTGTGTCGAGGATGGTAGAAGCCAAACGATATGATATCGCGGCAGAAAGAAGGGTGTACCATAATCTGATCCGAGTAGAACCATATTTTATTTTAATGTTTTAATATCGTGTTTCAGTGGTCGTTCGGACAAGGTGGTGTCCACAATGATGTCCTTCCGACATACCTGATCTTATTCGTCTGATAATGCGACAAACATCGTCATTTCGAAGTTTTATGGTGGATATTTTCCCAGTTTTATCCCTGTTCTTTTATTTTTTTTTATATATAATTAAACACGCTTGATTTCATACACTCAATACTATTTTCATTTATATTCATTTTTTTATCCATAAATTGTATTGTCTTGATAAGAAACATAAGATACAGAATTTATTTCATTTAGAAAATTTTCCTTATACGGTTCATTAATACTTTTACAAGGGATGTCTTCTTTCAAAATGTTTTTACCTGTTTTAACATAACCGTCACGACTTGTGGCTACTTTAACAGTTTTTTAAAAACTTATATCTATTTTTGAATTTGCCTGATGGGTTTTAAAACCAAAATTTACTTTCTCATATTTCATTTTTTGACTAAAAAGAAGATTTTCCAAAAGGTCTTAAACCATTTATTCATCAGTTTTGAATAGTTTTAGAAATTCTTAACAATAAGGACATGGCTGACCAAAGAAGGCCACTACTACTCGAGAAGTTGCCTCTCGCGAGTATGGTGATAATTACTTTTTTATTCGATAACTCACATAATTTCGATCTTTAAATATCAGAAGGCAGTTTCCAAACGCAACCAAACGACATCCAAACGATTCATGCTATTCTGAAGATGATCTACTACTTAAACGTTTTCTCTTCTGTTATCAAAAAAGTTATTATTTTTTTTTTTGTAAAAAATCCTTCAAGTTTTTTCTTCTTAACAATACATTGTGATAGAAAACCAAAAAGAACTTATTCAACAGTTTCAATTATTGTAAAATTTAGAAATCTTCGAATTTTACGATTCTGAAGAATTTCGAACTTCTAATCTAAAAAATTTGTTGAAACTAAAAGTTCAAAATAATTATAAACTTATTGTTTTGAAAATCTATGATCCATGATATATTTTGCTTCACCTTCAATAAATTGTTGAAATCAATTATCAAATACATTCTAGATTATAATTAAATTACGGTTAACAAATTAAATAGGCACATATCGCAAAAGAGCAATAGACTTTTTTGCATCTAGAAAATGTAATTACAAAAAACAAATGTTAATATGATATCGTGCTCTTACATAAAAATATGTTTCAATTAAAGTTACCAAAAAACCTAATTTTCAACAAAACAGTCGAATTTTTTACCAAATATTTAATTTTTTAATCCAAACTGATTATCAACCAAAAAGATTAACTTTCTATCAAAAGACGAATTTTCAATAAAATATATGAAATGGTAACCAAATGATAGAATTTTTAAATGAAAAAGTTCAGTTCACCGTAGAAAAAGAATAGTTAAATTTTTAGTTTAAAAAATTATATTTGAAAAAATGAATGTCCAACCAGTGGACCAGTGGTTAGGTTTGCAAGCTGAAAGTATTTAACTTTCACACCGAAATGGAAGAATTTTGAACAAGAAAGCAGTTTTCCAATCAAGAAATACAAATTTTCAACTTGATAGTTCAATTTTCAAATCAAAACGATCAACTTCCAACAAAAAAAGATCAATTTTCAACAAAAAATATTTTCAACTAGTAAAGATGAAGTTTTAACCACAAATAGAATAGTTACATTTTCAGTATAGAAAATTCATTTTTAACCAGAAAGACGATTTTTCTACTAAGGAGTTGAATTTGCAACTCGAAAATATTAATTTTGAACAAAAAAGTTAATTTACACCAAATAGTGAAATTTTTTAATAACATCATGAATCTATGACCAAAATTTTTTCTCCTACGAATCAGCCTAACTTTAAACCAATTAGTTGATCTGAACAAATGATTTCTTAACGAAACATGTAATAATCAATATTCAACCAAAAAAAAATTTAATTTCAAATCAAAAACCAAAAATAACGAATTTTGGACAAAATACGGAAATCTTCGACCAGAAAAGCTCAATTTTCAATCAAAAATGGAATAGGTTCATTCTTAGCGAAGAAAATCAATAATCAATATGAAAAAGAGAATTTTTAGCAGAACAGTTGAATTTTCAACAAAAAAGTATAATTTTATACAGTTGAAAAAAAAACTTGATAATTTTGAAAATCTCTTTCATATTCCCGAATTCGCAATCTTTTCCCTATTCTCCTTTTTCAAATAATTCTTCTTCCTCCCTGTTTTTAAGAAACTTCTCGTTTTTCCCCTTTTTGAAATTCAACTATTTGGTTTAAAATTTATGTGTATTATTGAAAATGTACCTTTTTTGGTAAAAAATTAATCTTCTGGATTAAAAATTCATCTTTTTGGTTAAACATTCAACTACTTGGTAGAAAGTTGAACTCTTTTGTTTAAAACTTTTTTTTTATTCATGATTTTAGCAAATAAATTCAACTCTGGTGGAAAATTGAACTATTATGGTGAAAATCTCATATTTTTTAAATAAAAATGCTTCTGTTTGGTTAAAAATGAATCTATTTCGGTTATGGTTTTAACTATTTGGTTGGAAATTTGTAACTTTTGTTCAAAACTTAAAAATTTGGTTGAAAATGCGTTTCCTTTTTTGTTAGGAAAGAAGTTTTTTAACTAAAAATGTTACTATTTCATTTTTAGTTTCGAAATTGATATTTTCATTTTCAAACTAATCTGTTCTGGTTGTTAAATTCAACAATTTCGTTTAAAATTCACGTGTTTGTTGAAAATTCTTTTCTGGTAGAAAATTTATCATCTTGTTTAAAAATTTGTCCTTCTGGTTGAGAACTCACCTACTCAGTTGAATGTTGAAGTCTTTGGTTGAAAATCTATTTTTTGGCTGACGATTTATCATTTTAGGCAAAATTTTCTCTCTTTGGTTGAAAATTTGAATATTTCCTTAAAAATTCGGTTTTTGTTGTTGCTTGAGAATTGAAGATCAAAAAAAGTCTTCTGATGGCAAATTTCTTTTTTCCTGATTTGAAAGCCTAGTCAGTTTTTTGAAAATAATTTTTTTAACAATTTCATTATTTATTACCAAATTTTTTTATCAAATCATCCTTAATATCTCTGCGTTAGAATAAAACTTTTTTTCTTGTGCAGTTTTTTTGCAGTATGAACAGCTTGCAATTTACTTCTTTCTTATAGAAATTTTAAACCTGTACATTATCTATATCGAGATGAATTGTTGTGAGAAAATGCTAGTTTTAAGGGGAAAAATCGTCGAGTCATTCCATTTGTTGATAAAAAATAATTCAGGCCAACCAGGGTCATAATTTTCCCTAAAACTGTTGCAAGACAATTTTTGTAAATCAAAGCCATCAATAACCAGAATTATTTGTTTAAAATTAGTTTGTTCAAAGCTGTTGACATTTTTTAAATGTCTTATCTTTCCTTTTTTTTGTGCAAACAGCCAGAAGGTAATATTTTGAAAATGGTAGGAGACTAGGTCATGTTAACAATTTCTCAATATGGCCTTCCTATTGTTTCAATAAAGTTAAAATTGATACACAGTCGCGTCATTTTGTTAAACTTTTCTATTTTCAACATTTCTCATGTTCGTAAGTTTTTTTAAATTATTATATACAGTACTAAATAAGTGGTATAAATATTTGTTAATAAGGAATTAGTGGAATTAACTTTACGAACTTAGATAACATTTAGTATGTCTCTTGATGATAAATTTATAAGAATTATTTTTCTTTTCTCTTTTTAAGAAAAATATCTTTGGTTGCAAAGTCTTCTAATGAATTTTTGGTTCATAATTCATCTCATTTGGTTTAAAATTTCATCACTTGATTCAAAATTGTATTAATTTGTTGCAAATTCAACTTTTTTTTTAAAGAGTGATCTCTTTTGAACAGAAATTCAGCTACTTGGTCAAGAGTTGGTTGGTTAAGAGACTTGGTTAAGAATTCAATTTTTGGATTGGAGATTAATTTCCTTCATTGAAAAATTACCTATTCCAATTTTTGAAAATTAAGCTTCTAAATTAAAAAATCATCTTTTGGGTTGAACGCTTTTGTTGATTTCTTTTAGAATTAATTTTTTCCACTAAAAATGTAACTAGTCCATTTTTGGCTAAAAACTAATAATATTTTATTGAAAATTGATCTTTTCTAGTTGAAAATTCATGTATTTTGATAAAAAAAATCCTTTTTTTTTTGGTCGAAAATTAATCTTCTTGGATGAATAGTCAACCTTTTGTATTAAAAATGAAACTGTTTGGGTTCAAATTAATCTGATTTGTTTGAGGATTTAACAATTTAGTAGAAAATGTAAGTGAGCGGTTGAGCGTTAAATTTTTTATTAAAAATTGAACTATTTTTTATGAAAATTCACCTTTTTCGTAGAAAATTAATTTTTTGTTAAAAATCATATTTTCGGGTTAAAAATTCAACCGTTTTGAAAATCATCCATCTTTTTGGCTTCAAAGTTCCACAAATTCGTTGGAAATTAATTAACTTTCTTGAAAATTCATGTTTCTTGGTAGACAATTAATCTTTTTGCTGAAAAATTAATCTTTTGTTTAAAAATTTAATCATTTGGTTTCAAATTTAACCTTTTTAGTTGAAAACTAGAGTACTTGGTTGAAAGTTGAACTAGTTTACTAAAAATTCATATTTTGCCAGATTCGCCTCCTTGGCTCAAAATTTAACTATTTCATTTTCAGAAAATTAATCTTTCAAGTTAAAAAATCATCCTTTAGGTTAAAAGCTTTTGTTGGAAATTCATTTCTTTCAGATCCATCATTTTGGTAGAAAATTCATCTCATTTGTTGAAAATGTAATTTTTTTTTTTCAATTTTTTGTTGGGAATACATTTTTTTAACTGAAAATGTAACTAGTACATTTTTGGCTGGAAATTGATATTATTTGATTGAAAATCGATCTTTTCTAGTTCAAAATTATTGTATTTTGATAATAAATTAACTTTTCGGTAAAAAATGAATTTTTTCGTTAAAACTCATTTTTCTGTTAAGTTGAAGATTCAACCGTTTTGAAGATAATTCGTCTTATTGGCTTTAAAGTTATACAATTTTGTTGAAAATTAATGAGCTTTGCTGAAAATTCAAGTTTTTCGGTAGAAGATTAATCTTCTGGCTGGAAAATTCATTTTATTTGGAAAATTTAAAAGTTTGGATGAAAATTATTCCTTTTTATTTGAAAATTTAACTATTTCATTTTGAGGAAATTAATCTTCCGGGTTAAAAATCATCTTTTGGGATGAACTCTATTATTGAAAATTCATCTTTTATGCTGAACATTTTTTGTTATTTTCAGTTCATAAATAAAGTTTTCAACTAACAATGTAACTTTTCCATTCTTAGTTGAAAGTTAATATTGTTATTAAATATGAAACTTTTCTAGTTGAAAATACTTTTAATTTGTTAAAAATTTCTCCTTTTTGGTGGACAATTAATTTTTGTTGTTGTAAATTCATCCTTTTTTTTTTTAAATGTAAGTGTTTGGTTCTTAATTAATTTAGTATGATCGCCGATTAAACAATTTGGTATAAAATTGAACTATTTTCATGAAAATTCAACTTCTATGTAGAAAATTAAGTTTTTTGTTAAAAAATCATGATTTTGGGTTGGAGATATAAAAGTTTTGTAGATAATTTGTCCTTTTTGCATTAAAATTCAACAATTTTGTTGCAAATTTATGTATTTTTAAGAAGTTTTTTTGTTTTGGTAGAACATTAATCTTTGTACTGAAAAATTCATCTCTCGAGTTGAAAATTTGAATATTTGGTTAAAAATTAACATTTTTGCAAGATTCAACTCTTTGTTTGAAAGTTTAATTTTTTTGTTGAAACTTTTTTGTAATAAAAATTAATGTTTTCATCTAAAAATTGTACCATTTTTACAAAGTTCGCTATATAATTTCAATTTTTCATCGAAAATTATAAAAATTTACAAATTAAAAACATTTAAAAAACTAAAACAGAACTCTGTTAAAAAATAGCGCATGAAGACCCTGAATTTGTATGTTTAATTTATAGTTCATGGACTCCTTGTCATATTAAGATTGTGAAAAATTCTTCTTTTTCATAACTTTGATAACTTTGTTCAAACAATGAGAAGGCAATTTTTTTAATTGAAGACAGGCTACGTCACGTTTAAAATGACAGACCTTCTGATCGTGTCAATAGAGTTAAGCATGTTACATTCTTGTATCATTTTATTAAAATTTTTTATTTTTCACGTTTTCTATTTTAATAAAGCATTTTTAATTATTATTCAGTCTTCGATATACAGAATATAATGTGTAGATTTCTGAAAATTTCAATAATAAGGAAGCTTTTTAAGAATTTTAAAAGGTGTCAAGATAATAAAAAAATTGCTTAAAATTCCTTGAAACATATGAACTAATTTTTTATTGAAAAAAAAATAAGTTTCAAGAGAAAATTGACGAAGATTTCGAAAATTAAAAAATTATTTCCTAAAATTTCAAAAAAGAATGCGGATAACTTCAAAGGAAATTTTCTCAATTTGCGAGATTACAAAGTTTTATACATTTTCAAATGTTTCACGAAAATAAAGAAAATTTCCCTAAACTTATGGGAAACTATAAACTGATTTTTTTATTCTGAAAAATTAATTTGAAAAAAATATTGAACAAGATTTTAAATGATTTTAAAAGATTTCCAAGGTGGTCATACCAGGCTAACTATTATT
>JAABKJ010010108.1:0-11044 GCA_011634705.1 Andricus grossulariae
GAGATTTCTCCACGGAGGGAGGCATCCATTTCAGCCAGATCTTGGGGCTTAGGAGGAACTTGCATGTTAATGTTCCTACTTGTCCGGAAAGCGTGATCATTTCTCAGATGCTGTCTGCTTTTCGCGTTTGGTATTAGTGTCGCTTCGTCATCTTCGGCTGCAGCTTGATCAAGCAGCGGTTGGAAAAGCGCTCCGCGTACATATCCGTCTTTCGAGAGGTACGCACGTTGATTTCTTAAGGATTGAATCGAAACGTTCTAAAGCTCCGGGTGTTCTTGGCATTACAGAGTATGCATACGCGCGATAAAGCCTCGATGAACAGGGATAATGCTGGCATCGTAGCATTCTAGCAAGTCATCCGTGAGTTGATTCGTCGACCTAATGTGTGCGTTTCGCCGGTTCGTCGTCGTGTTTCCATCTAAATTATTTTCAGTACCCCGAACCTATGGTGATCGGCATTGTTTGCCGACCCATTGTCGGGTGCTCTGCACGTTCGATCGTTTTGAACCGCATCTAGAACTTTTTGGTGTTTTGTATATGTATTGTTAAAAGTTTGTCAAAAGGAGAACGGCAGGATTTCACTGGGAGCAGGTGCTAATCTGAAAAATTATACATGCTCCCACCGAAATCACAGTAAAATTCCAGCTGTAACCACGTCTCACGACCGTGAGATAAGTGGTTACAGACAGCGACGAATTCAATACGATGATACGGCAAAAGTTTCGTATACCCTGAAGACACGGAGCGCGAGCGGTAATCAGTTTGGTTTTAGACGTTTCGCATGTGCGGTCCGACGGGATACAGGAATTGAGAAAAATGCATAAGGGATCGTCCATATAATACGGAAGACGTTTTTCTTTTGCTTATATCGTTGCGTCCTTTTCAAATTCATTGTAATTTTATTCTTGTCTTTATTTAAACAAAAGAAAAACGTCTTACTTGATATATGCATGATCCCTAAATCTGAAGTATTTGAAAAGAGTAACCCTTAGAAAGCGAGAGAATTGAGTGAGAAATACAGGCAAATAATAGGTAAGCAGGTGCCTTGATATACATGCGATGTTCCCCGTCGGCCGAACGTAATAACAGGAATTTCCAAAGGCTCTATATTCTAGAATTTTATTCCGATTGACTTGACAGTTTGGGAGAAAATTCTTGACATATTGTACTGACAGATAAAAAAATATTATTTTTTGAAATTTCAAAACACATACAACCCTTTAGTATTTCTTACACCACCTCGGTAGTGACGGGTGGGCATTCCTCCTCAGGTGTTATGAGGGCGCTGCCCTCATTTGGGTGGATGGTCGACAGTAACTGGAGGATCTTGGAAGAGTCGAGATAGGTCAGAGAAAAACTGTTCGTTTTTTCCGACCCACCTCTCACTTCGCTTTATACTTTTCTAAGCGTCAGATAGTACTCGTATTCTGTCAACAATATTCTGCCTGATAGTCAGCAGCTTTGACTTGTTAAGTGTGTGATGAAGGATCTGCAGTTCGCGCGCGAACTGTCGAACTTTGGCGGTGAAATTTCTGCGAGGTGTTCTGTATTTAATCACACACTGAATGCTGGACGCGTACTGTCTTGCCCAGCCTATCTTTGTGCCGAAATTAGACATTCGTCTTTTGATGTTATGATCCGCTGTTGGTTTTTTTCTACGGTTTGCATCCGACAAAGTTCTTGCTGGAATATACACGCTACAACTGATAGTCCAGAGGTAGTGAATTTCCCGCCAAATGTTATGTAGCTCGTCATTTAGTTCAGCCAGATATTTGGGCTCGAGAGAAACCTTTATGCTCGTGTATCTCCGGGCCCTGAAGCATTGTTCCTCCTTTATTGGATGCCTGTCCAGCGTTGGGTTCAGTGTAGACTCTCTTTCTCTGTCGCCGTCTTCTTCTGGCAACGGCAGAGTACGCGCTCCGCTTATATAACCCCTTTTCCGTAGTTCGTCGGCACGATTTCCCTGTACCAAGGGCTTCTGCTGAATATGGTTGAAATAATTGATAAGCAATCGCGGAAAATTTTCCAGGGGTAGTTCCGAAGGAATTAACCCCCAAGCGAAGGCGTAAAAACCGTGCCGAAAGCTGAATGGCACCTGGGTGAGGTGTCTCGAATGGTGACTCTTGGATACCGAGTGACCTCTCAGAGTTTGCAGCCTTATCCTTGCATGCGGGGCTTTACAAGGATGGACGAACCGTTTCCCTACCTACTCTTGGGAACAACAATGATAACACCAAACACAGTTGTAGTAAGTGCGTTTCAAAATAATCGAACGCGCAGGGCTCCCAACAATGGTTTGGACAACAATGTCGACTAACCTAGAGTTGTGGAAGCCAATCAAGACGGAATTAATGTAATGGACGGTCGATATCTCAATACCTTTCTGTGGACGTAGCGACTGAATGACGACCTGCTAGAGTACTGTGATACCACTATGGCCTCTGAATGAGAAGGTCACTTGGCATAACTGCATGCTACGTAAGTAGAGCGCTTGCTCTTCCGCAGCCACAACAAGCCGGCAACAGATAAAGAGAGGAGATACAGAGATCAACCGCGGACAGGCATCCAATAGAGGAAGAGCGATGCTTCAGTATCCGGAGAAACGTCAACATCCAGGTTTCTTTAAAGCTCAAAGATATAGCTGAACTGGATGAGAAGCTTTGTGGAGATTTTTCCGAAGAATTCGACCCCTGTACTATCAATTGTGGGTACTTCTGTGGCAAACCTGAAAATCGAAAGCTTAAGGTCACTCATGTATTTGACATAATTGATCTTAAGATGAATGGCACCTAGGTGAGGTGTCCCAAACGGTGATTCGGAGCTACTGGGCGACCTCTCAGAGTATGCAGCCTTATCCTTGCGTGTGGGACTTTACAAGGATAAACGAACCTTTTTGCCTATCTGCTTGTGGAAACGACAATGATAAGCCTAAGCATAGATGTAGTAAGTGCGGTCCAAGACAATCGAACGCGCAGGGCTCTCGACAGTGAGTCGGACAATAATACCGACTACTCTGGAGTTGTGGCAGCCAATCAAGACAGAGTCATTGCGTGGACCTGCAAAATCTTAATACTGTTGAGTGGACAGATCAACTCAGGACGACATACTGAAGTGCTACCATACCAGTATGGTCCCTGAAAGAGAAGGTTACATGGCGCGTCTGCATGCTCTGTGGTGCGAGAAACACCCTGAGTTCTCGTATTTTTCGCACCATTGTCTCCGAAACTGTGCCGAGGATCTCCGGAAAAGGGGTTATATAAGCGGAGCGACTACACAACCGCGGTCAGAACTAGTCGGCAAAAGAATGAGAGTTCACACTGAGACCAACCGCGGACAGACTTCCAATAGAGGAAGAGCGATGCTTTAGGAAGAGAAGAAATATCAACATTGAGGTTTCTCTCAAGCCCAAAGATCTAGCTGAACTGGATGACGTGCTTCGTGGGGTTTTCTCCGAAGAATCCAACATCTGGACTATCAATTGCAGTGTATATAATGCAGCAAGAGATTTGGCAGATGCAAACCGTGAAACAAAACCAACGGTTGATCATAAGACCAAAAGACGAATGCATCAACTCAGCACAAAGATGGGCTGAGCAAGGCAGTACGCTTCCCGCATTCAGTGTGTGATTGACTATATAACATCTGGTAGGACTTTCGCTGCCAAGGTTTGACAGTTCGCGCACGAACTGCGGGTCTGTCATCACACACTCAACAAGTCAAAGCTGCTGACTATCAGGCAGCATATTGTTGACAGAATGCGGGTACTATCTGACGTTAAGAGAAGTCTAGAGCGGAGAGAGAGGTGGGTCAAAGAAAATCAACAGTTTTTCTATGAACCATCCTGGCTCTTCCAAGAACCTCCAGTTACTGTCAACCACCCACCCAAACCAAAGTAGATCGAGGCATTTTTGAGAGAAGTCTACGAAGTCCAGCATGCACTGAAAGAAAATTCAAAAAACATAAATAGCTTCAAGGAGCTGTGCAGTGCCTTCAAAACACCTGAGGAGAAATGCCCACCTATTACTACCGAGTAGGTGAAAGACGTATTAAGAGGCTGTAAGAACTATTCCACTCCGGGGTCAGATGGCATCAAGAACTTCTGGTAGAAAATGTTTTCTTTAACCCACCAGCATCTTGCATTAAATTTTAATTCTGTAAAAGTTCTTTAGAAAATATTTAGTCCCATTTTTCAATAGAAATTATATAGTGCGGCTCAAAGACAAATTTACCTAGTAATTCTGAACTTGCATGGGCTTACCATATATGTTTTCCTAACAGTGAAGCTTCTCAAAAAGTGGCAAAATCTAAATAAAATTGAAGCACATTACCTCGTGATCTCGAAGGAGGTCCTCCCATAACAACCATTGCTGGAATTCGTTTACAGTGATGATGCTGCCTATTCAATGTATTAATTACGATCCGTATTAAGGCTTGCAACTGATAATACCACACCTGCTGACCGTATTGAAACTGAAACATTAATTTAAGTTAGTATTTACTGAAAACAAAAATTTAAACGATTGTTCCCGCTTTTGAAACTTTGTACGTATCCGGAAGTTAGATAGCTAAGGTAATCGTTATAACGGAGAATTAAATTGAAACTAGAACCAGAAATTAAGAAAATAAAGGCTCAGCTCAAATTGTCCATAAATTGAATCCTTATATTATGCGGGATAAATAACCTTTAGCGCCACAAGCATTTGTTTCTTCATCAAAGCGAATTTTCTCATTTTTCTTGCAAACAACGACAGATACGAAAAAATATTGGGATAAAAGTTTGCACATCTCAACAATTTCTGTGAAAAATACCTGTCACTCTTGAACGATATCTTGCACCGTTTGCAAATGGAGTTCAAAAATTATAATTTTATTGAGAAACAAAATTCTCGCGGCCTCAAAAATCCTTTATCCCGTATTAAGCTGATAGGAGACATTTCTTCTATTATCAGAAACTTTTGTATTTGTATTTTATATTTGTATTTATTCATGAAAATTTCCAAGGTCGAGATAGCCCTATAAGGAACAGGTGATACATTTTACAATTAAAATGTGACGGTGATCGATTTAACGATTGAAATTAAAAATAGGCATTCAACAAGAGTAAAGGAATAAACTATAATACACATCATTATATGTAGTCTATTACTAGTAATACTGCAAATGTACATAAGCAAATATACATGCTTAAAAGTAAATACATTCATGTGCACGCTTATATATGTTTTGAACTCAAGGACTTAAATGTTGCCAATGTGTGATTTCGAGAATAGGATTTAAAGTTTCAAACAGGTCCACGAACACTGGCTTTATTTCAAAAACACATCAAAATCACAAAATGTCAAGGTACATAAAAAGTGGAAAACAGAAAGGACACAGCCTTCAATGGGTAGAACGTCTGAGACATGTAGAGGAAAAAGAGAAGTACCAGCAAAAAAGATCGATGCAGCTTACCAATGCAGAAGACTTAAAACTACCGCTCGTTGAACACACACATAAAAATTCGATGAACCAAAAGGAATGAAAGCGGATTTGGTTCTTTTTAAATTTGCCTTGTTGTTAACAAAGAGGGGGAAAACCTTTTATTTACCTGGGTTTATTAACCCACTCTAGTCCTTTTCTTCTGGCAGCCGCGAAAGCCACACAACACGCGAGCACCTGTTATATCTCTGGATTCCCTTTTATAAGAAATAGAAAATGTATCTTGCTAAACCGGGATGTGAGGCGATGATGAAACGTTCCTGTAACGGTGTTGCCTCTCTATATGCAGAGTTCCACTTAAAGTCCAAATTTCAAATCCGATTTTATTTGGTCAAACCATTTGTCCCGGCGACTCGCTCCCGTTACCGGTCCGGAAAAAGTGTAGTCCCGCTAAATGTGTTCGCACATAAAATGCCGCTGCCGTGCGCGTGAAACAACCAGTCATGCTGTTGCAGTCACAAGGCTTACATGCCGCTTACGTACCGCTTACGTATCGCTAACGTGCTGGTCCCTCGCTCGGTTTGCCCCGTGTCTGTAACAGCACGACTGGTTGCTCGTGATTGGGTAGCGCTATGTGTGTACGCACGAACGGCTCGTGCGTGAGCCGTTTCCAGTGCACGGCAGCGAAATTTTATGTGCAAACACCTTAAACCAGTATAGGACACGTCGCGAATCAAGGGGGTTCGTGTTGCCGTTCGAAGATTCCGATTGGATCGGAAACCCGACATACAGAATTGATGCAGGTTGTATTTTTCAACTTAGAATTAAGTATTTATTATTTACAACCTTCATTTTCACGTAGGAAATTAAGCATATTGGCATTACGTTCTTCGCTGAGTGCGCATGTGGTCTTGTTTTGATGTTACCACGTGCGATTTACTGTCAAGCGATACGGTGGATAGCGTGTATAGTAAGGAGAGAGACGCTCTTATGGGAGGATAGTATAGAGAGAGGAATAAGAGAGCAGCGAGTAGAGAAACCACGTTGCTCTGGACTGCTGTGGCCACAGAAGTACAACCCGGCTATGTTTATAGAAGGAGATGCGCTTATGGTAAACATATAGGTAGGAAGAAGCAGAGAAGACCATATGTGAACCGTAGGGGCTAGCAAACGTCGCAGTAGCCGTTGAGAACAACGTGGTTATGCGCGATAAGGATATACCGCTATGTGAGGCGTTGGCGAGAGAGAGGTCGAGTGCTTTGCCGGCGCGCGTGTGTGTATGCTCGCTAGCGTGGCGAGTATAAGTGCACTTTCGTTCGTTTTAGATTGAACATGTTTTACATTACAGGTTTAAAAATCGATTATTTAAAATTGATGCCCCCTTACCTTATTTAAATGTTCTATTTTAGGTTGAATTCTTGATGATAATTTGTTTGTATGACTTAAACCTAGACCTGTATTTAACCACACCTGCGTCTGTCCAGCCATGCACAGTCTCAAACTTTTATACGCATAGGTTTATGCAGTTCAACCTTACATAATTGAATGGATTGCACATACTTATCAACCTTTCTTTAGCACCTAAAAAGAAGAAAAGGAAATTGTCTGAAAATCAATTTCGGGCAATATTGTTTGATTAATTTTTTGTAGATTACAGCCTTCTTCATTCTGAAAGTCGGTGAATTCTCTGATACCTTCTGAATTGTGTGAATTCTTTTGAATTCTCTGAAATTTTTTGAATACCTCCAATTCTTTATTATCTTTATTCTTTTAAAATTCTATGAATCCTTTTGAATTCCGTGAATTCTTTCAAACTCTGTAAATTCTTCTGAACTCTCTGAATTATTTTGAACTTTTATTTTAATTTTATTTTGTAACGATAAATCATATGTAGATACTTTCATAAACTATGAAACTGATAATTTAGAATATCGATCTACGACACTTTCTTTATTAACAGAAATTCTTACTGTCATTTCGGACTAGATGGAAATTGTAAATTTATAAATTAATAATTTCTAGAAAAAGGTCTTTCTCCTACGCTCCGGTGGGATTCGAACACCACGTCTTCCGATTTCCGGTCGGGTGCTGTAACCACTAAGCTACTAGAGAGATTGAAGGCAAATACTTCTTCTAGATAGATGCTTTTCATAGCAAGGTTTTGTGTTTGGAAAACAAATTAAATTAGAAGGAATCGGTATTATCATCGGTGCTGGTAACGGTCAATCATATGTAGATACTTTTATAAACTGTGAAACTGGTCATCTACAATATTGATCTAAGATAACTCATTGAATAACAGAAATTCTTAACGTCCTTTTGGACTAAACGGAAATTGAAAATTTATAAATTAAGAATTCCTAGAAAAAAGATCTTTCTCTTTCGCTCCGGTGGGATTCGAACACCACGTCTTCCGATTTCTGGTCGGGTGCTTTAACCACTAAGCTACTATTTGATCTCTCTAGTAGCTTAGTGGTTGAAGCACCCGACTTGAAATCGGAAGACGTGGTGTTCGAATCCCACCGAAGCGACGGAGAAAGACCTTTTTCAAGAAATTATTAATTGTTAATTTATAAATTTTCAATTTCCATCCAGTCCGGAATGACGTTAAGAATTTATGTTCTTTAAGGAGTTATCTTAGATCGATATTGTATATTACCAGTTTTATAGTTTATGAAAGTATCTACATATGATTGATGGTTACCAGCTCCGATGATAATACAGATTCCATCTAATTTAATTTGTTTTCTAAACAAAACACCTTGCTATGAAAAGCTTCTATTAAGAAAAAGTGTCTGCCTTCGATCTCCTTGGTAGCTTAGTGGTTGAAGCATCTGACCGGAAATCGGAATATTGTCGTGTTCGGATCCCACCGAAGCGAAGGAGCAAGATATTTTTCTGGAAATGATTAATTTTTAATCTATAAATTTTCAATTTCCATCTAGTTCAAAATGACGTTAAGAATTTCTGTTATTCAAGAAGTTATCTTAGATCGATATTGCAGATTACCAGTTTCATAGTTTATGAATATCTACATATGATTGATCGTTACCAGCTCCGATGATAATACAGATTCCATCTAATTTAATTTGTTTTCTAAACAGAACACCTTGCTATGAAAAGCTTCTATCTAGAAAAAAATTCTCTTGACATCCTTAAAATACGCGTTGAATTATTTTGACTTCCTTTAAGTATTATGAATTCTGTAGGATTCCCTTGAATCGTCTGAATTCTCCTAAAGATAACTGAAGTCTTTCGAATTACCTGAAGTCGTTTGAATTTTCTAAATTCTTTTGAGATTCTGTGAACTCTTTCGAAATTCTGTGAATTCTTTTGAAATTCTGTGAATTGTTTTTAAGTTTTCTGGAAGCTTTTGTATTATCTAAAGTTTTTTGAATTATCTGAAGTCTTTAGAATTGTCTTAATTCTTTTAAAATACCTTGAATTCTATTAATTCTATACATTCTTTGAATTATTTTGAATTCTTCTAAACTCTCTAAACTCTTCTGCAGTTTTTTAATTCTCGCGAGACCACCGAATTCTTTTAATGCTTTTTAATTATCCTGAAATCATTTGAATAGATTTTGAATTAGTTTGAACTCCTAAATATCTCTTGAATTTTCAGAATCTTTATTCTTTATTCTTTATTCCTCTCAAAGAACTTAATTATCTTCGATCCTTCGATTTTTTTATGTTGATTGTAATTCAGTTGTAGTTAGCCAATTAATCATACACACATTTACAAATCATAATTTTTGAAAAGCATCCTTACCGATGGGTTTAATTCTACCTTAAATAGTTTTCAATAACTTAAGAACCTAATTGAAAGCGTCGTCAAACATAGTCGACCAGGATCCTTGTCCCAGATGAATATTCTACACAAAAAAATGGATCTTGGAAATTTTTTATGAATGCGTGCAGAATTAAAAACCGACTCACTTCTACTTAGATAATTACTCATAAAATTACACAGAAAAAGTTGAATTTTTACGAGAAACTCTCATCTATATTTTATAAGAGGCCAAATATCAGCAATGTTGGATATTTATTGAAACTTCCCATTCTTTTCCGGGAATAATATATTACTTCCAGTTGAATGATTGAACTTTAGGGTTTAAAAGTTGTTTCAGTAGTATTTTGATTAGCAAATACAACAAATAAGATCTCATTTTGACATAAAGCTTCTATCCATTTTTTAGAAGAGGCCAAAAGTCAGCAAAGTTGGAAATTGTTACACTTCTCATGACTTTTAGGAAATTATGCATCTGTTCCAGTAGCATGATTGAAATTAATGTTTCACAAATTTTTTCGGTAGTTTTTCGAGTATGGAATATAACTTAAAAGGGGTAATTTTGATGACAAACTTTTACGTATTTAAAAAAAAGGGCAACGATCCACTGAAGTTAGAAATTACTTACAATAGTTCTCAGGATTCTCAGAAAATATTGCAATGTTTTCGTTGGGATGATGGGAATTGATGCCTTAAAAATAGTTCGAGTAGTTTTTTAAACAGAGAAGACTACTGAAAAACTAGCATTTTGACGAGAAATTCTTATCCATATTTTAGAACAGGCCAAAGTTCAGTAAACTTGGAACTTATTTAAATTCCCAGTACTTTTAGGAAATAATGCATTGCTTCCGGTAACATGATTGGAATTGATATTTTGAAACATTTTGCGTAGTTTCTCAAACAGAAAAGACAGTAGATAGGTTCTCATCTTGACGACAAAGTCTGATCACTTTAGAAAAAGAGGCCAAAGGTCAGCAGTGTTGGAAATTACTGAAACTTCCCATTATTTTCAGGAAATACTGCACTGCTTCTGGTCGCATGATGGGAATTGATGCTTTGAAAATATCTTGGGTAGTTTTTTAAGCAGGAAAGCAACAAAGAAGGTTTCATTTTAACGCCAAACTCTGATCTATTTTTTGACAGAGGCAACAATTCAGCAAAGTTGGGAGTTATTGAAACTTCTCCTCGTTTTCTAAAAATAATACATCGCTTCCCGTAGAATAATTGAAATTTATGTTTCTAAAGTTTTTTCAGTATTTTTTTATTTCAGAATACAACGAAAAAGGTGTTATTTTGACGACAAACTTTTACCAATTTTTAAAAATGGGCAAAGTGCCACCTTAATTTGAAATTATTTACAATTCTCATGATTTTCAGAAAATAATGCATTTCTCCCGGTGACATGATGTTGAAACTACCCATCGTTTTAAGAAAATTTAAAAACACTAACACAATTCAGTGGTCTCGTGAGAATTCAGAAAATGCATAGCAGTTTAGAGAGTTCGGAAAAATTCAATATATATGAGAGAATTAAAAAGAAATCAAACAATTCAGCATTTGAATTCTTTTGAATTCTACAGAATTCCAAATATTGGAAGAAGGTTAAAATAATTCAACGTGTATCCTGAATATTTGAAGAGAATTAAAAAAAAAAAAGATATGAAGAAGTTCAAACGAACTTCAGATAATATAAAAGAATTCAGAAGAATGCATGTGGTCTTGTTTTGATGTTACCACGTGCGATTTACTGTCAAGCGAAACGGTGGATAGCGTGTATAGTAAGGAGAGAGACGCTCTTATGGGAGGATAGTATAGAGAGAGGAATAAGAGAGCAGC
>JAABKJ010010109.1:0-11044 GCA_011634705.1 Andricus grossulariae
TAGACTCAATTAAAAGAATTCTGAAAATATTCATAAGCAAACCCTGCAGATTGGAACGAATCATGCGTTTAGTGTCTATATTTTAAAAATTGATTTTATCATGAATAATTTTATGCAAAATGAGCATGAAAAAGGTTCACAATTAAAAAAACAGAATTCCAAACTACCTCACTTTTTAAAAATAACAAAAATAACCAAATGAAAAAAGAGGGAGGTAAAGAGAAAAAGTCAACCAAAACCAACATTTCACTTTTTTCTTTCTCCGTCCTTTTTGTTTATTTTTCTTATTGTGAAAATTAAATTAAATTTTAATTGAAAAATTGCGTGAGAAAAAAAATCGCGCACATAGACCGCCTGTTTGTCTTCTCCTTCACGCGTTTCAAACTGGAAATTCATTCAGTTTTAATGTTCTACATGGAAATTAAGCTCTTCTACGCCTTGAATGTTTTCCTGTCGTTTTTCAGCGGCCTTGATAAAATCCCTATAGATAGAGGCGATGATTTGAAATAGAGACGCGCTCACTTAATTAAAGTTTATACTGATGGAAATTGGATCAGCCTGAATTGCAAATTCGTCGTTACACTGGAGACATGGTCGTTGCCGTACTCCTATGACGCAACATTCAATTGGTAATTTTATACACTCAACCGTTAGTATTTACCCTTTGTATGCATATGTGTTGCCTCCTTTCTGTTTCCAATTTTAACTTTGTTTACGCACTCACGATTAGTGCAGCGAGAACTGGCCGAGAATAGTTTGAGTCACTGATAATAACTTAAAAGCGATAAAATGTTTATTTTAAGAATGGCGCGCTTTTTCAAAAGGCTATAGAACAATTGTTTTGTAAAATAGATATAAGGGAGATCACCCTACAGTAGATAATGAACTTACAGTAGATAATCATCAATTTAAAATAATAATTTATGCAAAATAATACATTTATTTTAGTTAATAGTGTGGACAATATACGTGTTAATATATTAAAATTAGAATTAATTGTTTTACCTATATTTGTGCTCATAATTAATGATTATCTACTGTAGGTTCATTATCTACTTAGGGTGGTCTCCCCTACTTATGGGTCATTCCAAAGATTTTTTTAAATTCCAGGTGGTGATTTTTTTCCTAATACTAGGTGCAAAAAAAACCCCAGGGACCGTTCAAAAACTACGTCGCACTATTTTGAACACTTTTTCCACCCTTCCCCTTCTTCGTCAAAGATCATCAAACAAAATTCCTCTTTTAAATCAACATTTTTGGTTCGATTGCATTTAACAAGGGCGGATCCAGAGAGGGGCGAATGCTCTCCCCTCCCCCGATATTTAAGAAACCAAAATTGAAATTTGTATATCAGGAAGATAATATTTTTATATTACAAAGGACGAAATTTCAACAAAATACATTAATTTTCAACAAAATAGCAGAATTTCTAAGCTAAAATTACGAGCTTTCTACAAAACAGTTGAATTTAGAATTAAATAATTATATTTTCAACTAAAGGATAATAAATTTACAAGCAAGAAGAATACTTTTCTACTAAAAAAGACGAATTCTGAACAAAATACATACGTTTTTAACAAAATAGTTGTATTTTCAACGATGAAGAGTTTTTGTTACCATAACAATTTTTTTGTGCAAAATACATGCATTTTTAACCAAATAGTTGAATATTCAACAAAGGAGATTAATTTTGTACCAAAAACGACGAATTTTCAATAAATTACATAAATTTGCAATCAAATAGTTGAATTTCTAATCTAAAAAAAAATCCATTTTAAACCAAAAATGGTACTGTTGAATTATTATTTGAAAAAATTAATTGTCAATAAATTAAACGAATTTTCAACAAAAAAATTTAGCCTTTTAAAAAACTGTTGACTTTTCTACAAAACTGTTGAATTTTCCAGACAAAAAGACGAATTGTATGTGCAAAACAGTTGAATTTTTAACCCTAAAATATGATGTCTCAACAAAAAAGTTAATTTTCCATCAAATAGTTAAATATTAGGTTAAAATTAGGTTTTAACCCAAAAAAGAAAATTTCAACAAAATACATACATTTTCAACAAAATAGTTATGTTTCTAAACTAAAAAAATTAATGTCTAATTAAAAATGGAATAGCTAAATTTTTATTTAAAAAAATTAATTGGCAATAAGGTAAATGTTCCAGTGATCGTGACGGTCCCAATAATTCTGAAACTCGGCTATAGTTTTACTATATTGTTAAAAAATATGTTAAAAGTGACATTTAATGATAGAATAAATCTATTTTTAGCATGTTACAGTGCCAAATTGAAGTTGAATTAATTCAAATTACATAAAAAGCGAGAAAATTGGCGTCACGATTACTGGGACAAAGGTCACGATTACTGGGACGTTTACCTTAAATTAAACGAAACTTCTACAAGAGAGTTAAATTTTCTACCACATATTTGAATTTTCTGCCAAGTGAATTTCCAAACCAAAAGAGGAATTTTATACACAAAACAGTTGAATTTTTAACCCAAAAATATAATGTTTTATTAAAAAAATTTAATTTTCCATCGAACAGTTAAATTTTAACTTGAAAAAATTAGCTTTTAACCCCAAAAAAATATTTTGATCAATATACATCAATTTTTAATGAAATAGTCGAATTTTCAACTAAGATAATTATCTTCTACCAAAACAGACGACTTTTTAACAAACTACATACATTTTCAACCAAATAGTTGGATTTCTAAACTAAGAAAATCATTTTTTAACCAAAAATGGAATACCTTTGTTTTGTATTACAAAAAATAATCGTCAGTAAATTAAACGGATCTTGTACAAAACAGTTAAATTTCCTACAATAGTTGAATTTTCTACCAAATTATTGAATTTTCAAGACAAAAAGACGAATTTTCTATACAACACACTGGAATTTTCAACATGAAAATATGAAATTTCAACAAAAAACTTCATTTACAATCAAATGGTTGAATTTTCAGTTAAAAAATTAATTTTTACCCCAAAAAGGGAAATTTTCACAAAGTAGTTCAATTGACTACCAAAGTTGAATTTTCAACCTAAAAAGATGAATTTTCAATAAAAAATATAATAGTTGATATTTCAACACAAAAATATTTTTATTTTAAGTAAAACAAAATTGAATTTAACCAAAAAAGAATTTTCAACCAAATGGTGGAATTTTTGAAGCAAAAAGAATAAACTTGAAACAAAAACAGGTGCATTTTTGACAAAGTAGTTGAAATTTCAAGGAAAAGTGACGAATTCTCAACAAACTAGTTAAAATTTTAACCAAACGAAATAGTTGAATTTTTAACAAAAGAATTAAATTTTTAACAAAACAGCTGTATTTTTAACGAAAATGATGACTCTTCAAGGACAAAAAGTGAAATATAACAAAGAAGTTCAACTTTCCACCAAGAAAGGATTTCAATTTTAAATCAAATTTTTGTTGTGGAGAGTGTTTAGAAAAAATCTGATAATAATACAAAATAATTATTTATTATATCTAAGTCATGAGTTCGTTAACTACTTGCGAAAACTGTTTAGTAAATTGCATTAATTCTTTAGAAATTATTTTTATTATGACATACAGATTCTATCTAAATCGATAGAATAAAAAATTCTTATTTATATTATTATCTCAAATTGATTCTTGAACTTTCTTCATTAAAAAATACAAAAAAATCGAAATTCAGAAATGTTTAAAATTAAATTTTTGTTCTATTCATCGTAGAGAAAAAGTTTCTGCAAAAAACAGTTGTCTGTTTTTAAGATCTTTAATCCTTTTGTAAAAGTGTGTTATAAAAAATATACACCTTTCTTCATAAATTGAAAAAATATAAGGAACTTTTTTTTCGTCGTAAAAACTAGTGTCACTCTTAAATTATTGGCTACATGAAAAAATTTTTTACATGAGAAATGTGTAATTTATTGAGATCTACACTTAATGTCTGCAATATTTTTCTCTAAAATGTCGATTTTATCGAAAAACAATTTCACAAAAAAATGCTGTGAACAAAAAAATAGCTTTTTTACGAAAGACGTCATTTCTCTACAGAATATTTTTATATAAATGCTATATTTCTCAAAATAAATCACGAAAACCGCGAAAATAGAGGTACATAGTTTCAAAAATTCACTGTATTTCAGAACTAAAATACAGGGAAAAGCTCTAAGGCTTTTTGTAGAAGGTTGAATGTATGCATTTATACATATATAATAATCATGTATAAAGTTTGGACTATAGCAATTAAGTAAATGTGGAAATGGTAAATATTTTGTTATTAAATTTATTAAATTATTTTTGATTATTATTTCCATGAAGTGTTTATTTAGTACAATATACCATATAACGTTCTTCAAAAGGGAGATCGCTGAACTTGAAAATTAGAAATTGGCAGCTTTTAACTTTTTAACTTTGGTGAAATTTAGTGCATTTATGACAACTTTCAAGATCGCCTTATTTTTTTTAGTTTTTCACATACGCGTATGATAAATATTTTCCCTAAAAATACTCTCTGAAATGAATAAGTTTACTCATCAAACTTAAAAATCGGTTATGGATTACCTTTTTGTGCAGATTTGAAATTAAATACAAAATTGACGAAACAATAAGATTCAAACAAAAAATTTCTCGCAAATTTCTTATTCAAAAAATCTAATACTTTTTTTTTGGTCACCTACTATTAGAAGAAAATAGACAACTTATTGTTAATCGCTGACATGGTCGCGCAGTCGATTTGAAAAAAAAGAAACCTTTGGGATGACCCTTACACATTCTCAAAGAGAAATTTCTATGAAAGATCAAATGTTAAAAGCGAATACTTAGTGCGAAATTTGGAAATAGTGTCATACAATTGGATAAATCTAAATTCAATCTAATCTCTTTACACCTGAAATCATTAATAAACGAAGATTAAACTTAGCATAGACTTTACAAGTATCGTCAATCTTATCGATATGGGAAAGGTATTTAATTATGAATAATTCGTAGTTTTGAATGATTCAATATTTCATTTTTACAACAACCAGGTTTGATATAAGCTGGCGCCTGGTGACAACGAATTAGATACAGAAAAAAAAGTTTTGATAGTAAGAGAAAGATTACATATTATAGTGAGGAATACATCAGGCAACAAACTCGTGATCACAGATTATATATGTACACATGCCTTCATTTCTAAATCATTATTCATTATCAACTTCCTTTCGCACACGCACTTGGTGCTTTCCAAAACAGTGCAATGAGAATGCCAGATTAAATCAGCCCAAATTTTTATGAAAATTGTATGGTGAGCTGATATAAATCGACCAACGGCGAGTAATTGAACTATTTTCATGATAACATATATTTCTCATATTCTAACAACCTCGTAAATAACATTTTGGTACTTTGATATCCCTTTTCTGAAAAGTGAAGATAAAGAGAAATATTTTTTTTAAATGGCCAAATTTTATTCGATGTACAACATTTTTTTTATTGGATTTGCCTAAAAAGTAGTCATGATGATTATCACATTTTTCTACAAAGAACAAGTATTAAAAATTACAAGACAAACACCAAAGTTTTTTCTAATAGGCTCTCAAGATTTCTCTATCTTATTTCACGATAAGATAATATTGCTGTTGTGGATTGTATGAAAATTGCTCAGATTGGCGTAATTTTGTAGGCGTATCAACATGTGCCGAGAGTGACTTTTTTGTAGGCCTTGAAATTTTCCATAAATCTCAAACGTAAACAGGGTGGCTTAATATCACGGTGTCTTCACGTGCTTTATAGAGAAATAGATTTGAAATTATCAAATATTGTTACTCTGCTTTCTTGACGAGAATATTATTAGCCAATTAGACAATATACTTTAGTGAATTTTGTTGTTCTTTAATTATTAACTTTTATCGACGACATCGAAATGTCAATAAGGAAATCTGAAAATTCAATTAGCCTTCTCCATACATATAAGTATACTGAGTAAACAGAAGCCTATTTCAGAAAATAATTCTGAATATTTAAGAATGATTTCCCGCTTGCGAGTTTCAAACAAATTTTAAATAGTCGCTTTTATTTTTTGCGTTAAATTTTCATTACTATTTTTATCCAAAAATGTTATTCAGCATTTGAACAGTTGACTGAAGAATTTACTACTTTACGTTATCACCTGGTACTCGCATATTCTATAATTTATATGCATAAAATGCTGAGTACGTGACCCTAAGCTCGTAGAAGCAGAATCTTAAAAAACAATCGTTTCTGTACACGTCTTTGACATCTAATGCTGGCAATTTCCGTGGAAATAGTCGGCATTGGCAATGCAATTGTCGCAAAAAAGATAAATTATGTTTTTGTGCTGGATTTAAAATTTACATAATATTTAATTGAGGAGGATAGTTTTTTTTATTGAAAAAATTATGAGGCCAGAGGTGTGAAAATATTAATTGAACCGTATTTATAAAAACTGAATTTACTTACTGTTATAACTATCATAAAATTTAATAAATACACTTCTGAGAATATTTATGACTTATATACATATATTTAGTTGTAGAGGAGTAGACTAATTAAATTTCCAATCATGCAGAGAGGTCAAGCTTTGGCGATTATATACATTTTTCACTTTCACTTTTCCGAAATTCATGATCATTGTTTTTTATAATTGTGGCAATTAAAATGTCAAAAAAGGGAGTGCAAGTGAAAAAATTACATCATCGCCCCCAGAATTGTTTCCAAAAGGCAGAGTTTTTGAACTACGTGGTATTCAGGATTTTCTAATTTTATTCAACGTAGAAACTTCTATTCTTGCAATTGATTGATGGAAATTGAAAAAAATGCTACTTGAAATTTTTTTTCGCAGAATTAGATGTTAATATGAACTACATATTCCCTAAGTTTCGTTCTTGTTATACAACTGCTTCATACTGAAAACAAATTATTTAAAAAAATATCAAAATTCATGATTTTTTTTTAAAGATTACCACCTTAAATGGGAAAAAGTGAAGAGGATAATGTTGTTTGGTACAAAAATTAAAAAAAGCAGTTTATAATTCATAAGTACATTCTTCATTATTTGGTACCGCAACAACCAGTCCTTAATTACTATATAAATCATGTAGCTTCTCCTTTGCATAGTCTTGTTTTCCTTCATTATTGTGTACTGTTTATCATTTTGTTTCTATCTTGAAATTATTTATGTTTTTAATGCAGTGACTTTTCATTTTTAACTTCAACTTAACTACAGCAAATACAATAAAAGATAAAGAAAATTATCTGAGTTCGAACTCTAATATTAAAATTGGTTGATTCCTTTTAGTGAGTTTCTTTTTACGAAAAATAACTGCTTGAAAAATAAAAATATTTTTGAGACAGAAACCAATAAATGATCAGTACGGAATAATGAATAAGCTCCAGACTGCGAGGAGTCTTCAAATGATTGTAAAAAATAAAAAAATAATTTTTTGGGCAATCAGTAAAATTTTTGGTCCTTTATTTACACTCTAGAATGATATATCCAAATACTAAATCATTCTGACAGTATAAGCCACACTTTTCTTTGATTTTTTCCTGATTTAAAATAGAAATTATCTTAGTTTCAATTCATTATTAATAGCTATAAAATTACTAAATATAAAATGATTAGGTCTACGAATTTTTTAAAAATAATTTTGAGGTTTTGCAAGAGGCTAAGCGTTAACAAATTTTGATAAGGAAAGTTTATTTAAATTTTAGAAAATGTTAATGTAATTTAAGTTAAAATTTAGATAAAATAGGCGCGTGGCAAATATCAGGGAGAGAAACTTTCTTTATCGACCGATTGTTTTCAACTCAGTAAACTGCCTTTATCTGCCATCCGTGGTTGAAGCTGAAAGTTCAATTGTATTTCTGAAATTCAAATTCGCTCTGAAAATATTTTTTGTTATTTCAGCAAAATATTTTGCATAACTGCATTTGGTTGATTTATTTCAATAAAAATTTGTGTAAAGGAAACAAATTTTGTCTTGAGGTAGTTGTGCGAAAAATCAGATATATTAAAAAAGTAGTTTTGCTATGATTTTAATAAGGAGAATAATATTACTGTGGATGCCAATTTAAATAGAAAACATGATTTCTAATGAAAAAAATTGTAAAGCTGAAAAGATTTAATTTAAAAATTTTGTTGCCATTTTTCTTATTTTTCCAATGCTCACATCGTTAAAACATTTTATTTGTAAGAAAAACATTTTTAAACTAATAATTATATTTGAAGATTATTTACTTATTTTCCAAAATGGAAACACTAATTTGTTCATTTCCAAGATCAATTTTTACGATTGAAACAAAATATACGCATCCTACCAAAAAATAATTCTTAGCAAATTTGTAGATCTTTTTTTGGAGAACAACTTTTGTTCATTAATTTTCTCTATGCCTTGTGTGGTTTTTCCATAAATTTAATTAAAAAAATTTTTTTTTACTATTAAAACAAAAACTACTCGTCCTATCAAAAAATGATTAATAACAAATTTGTATTTCTTTTTCGGGTGAACAACTTTTATCTATCAATTTTTTTTCGTACCTTTTTTGTCCTTTTTCCACAAATTGTTCATTTTTATTTTTAATGTTATTTTCTACGATTGAAACCAAAACTACGCGTCCTATAAAAAAGTGATTTACAAAAAATGTGTAGATGTGTTTTAGGTGCACAATTTTCTTTTTTTCATTTTTTTCGTAGCTTGTGTCGTTTTTCCAAAAAGTTAATTTTTTTTTATGTAATTTTTCACAATTAAAACAAAAACTACTTTCTGGGATGAATAAATTTTGTCCTTACATTTTTTCGTAGCTTGTGTCATTTGTCCAACAATTAATTTTTTTCTTGTTAATTTTATTTTTTACGATTAAAACAAAAATTACGTGTCCAATCAAAAAATGATCAATAAAAGATTTGTATTTCTTTTTTGGATGAACAACTTTTGTCTATTAATTTTTTTGGTACCTTTTGTCGTTTTTCCACAAATTGTTCATTTTTATTTTTAATGTTATTTTTTACTATTAAAACCAAAAATACGCGTCCTATCAAAAAGTGATTTACAAAAAATTTTTGTTTATTTTTTTCGTAGCTTGCGTCGTTTTTCCAAACATTTAAATTGTTAATTTTTAATGTTATTTTTCATGGTTAAAACAAAAACTACGCATCCTTTTGAAAATGATTCACAAGAAATTTTCAGCTCTTTATTGGGTAAACAACTTTTTCTTTATTCTTGGCTTGTGTCGTTTGTCCAAAAATTTAATTTGTTCATTTTTATTTATTTTTTTTACGAATAAAACAGAAACTACGCCTCTTTTATAAGAGTAATTAATAACATATTTGTAGATCATTTTCGTCTTCTCATCCTTTTTCGTAACTTGCATACTTTGACTGGAAAATGGAATTGTTGATTTTTCATTATTTTTTGTGCGATCAAAATTTGAATTTTCGTTTTTTTAAGAAAATGCAAAATGTTGTTATGATAATCTTGTAGAGCTTTTAGAAAGCAACGCTTTTCATCGCTTGTCTTTTTTTCTTTAAATTTGGTAAAAATGTTATAACTCTAATAATTTTCTTTATAAAAAAAAAAATCATAAGGATAAATTGTTCGTCTTTCTGAGTACGTACTACAAATAACCGTACATAATATTTTTAAATCTTGAAAAAATGGTCTTAAAAATTTTGAAACTTCTCTAACTTTTAGAATTTTCGTCCAAAATGGGTGGCTAACGAAATCGTCCTTCCTTTTTAAAACCTTATAAAATGTGCGAAAGCGCAATCCAACCCGATAATTCTGTCGAAAGTTATCGTGTTCACACACGACAACGACAACTGACATACACCAACATAAAAACTATTTTTTCTGACTCAGGGGGCCTCAAAACTTCGACATTTGATGCAATCCGCAAAATTAATTTTTTACATAAAACCATAATACCTTCTCATTTATGAGAATGTGAACATTCAAATTCTTGAAGCTGGACATTTTTTCATTCATAGTAATCAGATCAAAATTGAACTCCAAATTGAAGCACTTAAAGTTAAACTCTTTTGAAGATTAAACTTTAAAAATGGAATCTTAAACATTTTTGAATCCAAACGCTGGTTAATTTACACGTATAAAATGGAAGCTTTCAACATTATGAACGATTCTAAATTAAGTATCGTTATTCTACCAAATTTGAAATTTCAAACTTTTATAAATTGATCAGTTGAAAGATTTCTGGTTAAAAAATATATATCAACAATATCATTTTCAATTTCAATCTTGGAAATTATATTATTTAAGCACTTTTAAGTCAAAACATTCAAATATTGAACGATTTTAAATTTCGCTTAAATTTTCAAATTGGAAGTAAAATTATTTTACTTTAAGTCGTTCGAAATCAAGAATAATGGTTCAATTGTTATTTGTACATCAAAATAAAAAAATGTGTCTTGAAAATTAAAAATTCGACAAAATAAAACAATTAAATTTTCAACTTTATTTATAATTGCTCTTTTGAAATAAACAGTCAAATTTTGCTAAACATTGAAAAATGTTCTTTTTTAATTGAAAAAAAATCAAATTGCTTAAGTTAAATTTGGAATATTTTAGACGGAAACAATATTTGAACATACGATTAGAAATTGAATAAAAAAGTTTAATTATTAATCTATTCATTTGAAATTCTTTAAAATTTTTAAATATTTCGAATTGAAACAGTTCCATTATCAACATATAAATCTGTAAATTGTTTACTTTTAAACAGATTCAGAATCGTCTTGTAAAATTAATTTCCCGATTTTTTTTGGTCTCAAGAATTCTTGGTCATTTTCCGGTCCAGCAACCAAACTGTTTTAAAATTATTAGTTTAAGCATAAAAAATGCACGATTAAAAAAGGCCGATAAATTGTTTTCATATTCTTATGAACATGAAACTATTAATTTTTCCTGACACATTCTTGATTAGAATTTTTTTTCTTCAAATTTAACTTTTTATTTTTTAAATTAAGATTGAAAAGAAATCCATTTTATCATGAATAATTTTTGCAGAATAAGCAACAAATTGAT
>JAABKJ010010110.1:0-11044 GCA_011634705.1 Andricus grossulariae
GAATATAACTTTGGTCGATATTGTAGATTTTCATTTTATGTGTGGATTTCTCTTCTCGAATCGTTACCTTCTCCGATGATAATACAGATTTCTATTAAAAATTGATATTAACATTTTGATAAATAAAGCGTATTTCAGAAAAAAGAATTCTTCCTCTGATATCTCTGTAGCTATGTGGTTAGAGCACCTGACCGGAAATCAGTAGAACTGGTGTTCGAGTCCCAGCGGAGTGAAAGAAGAAGATCTTATTTCTGAATAAGATTTAATTAAAAATGTTTATTCTTCATCTCGTCTGAAATGACGTTAAAATATTTTCTGTATAGAATATAACTTTGATCGATATTGTTGATTTCCATTTTATGTGTAGATTTCTCTTCTCGATTCGTTACCTTCTCTGATGATAATACAGATTTCTATTAAACGATGTAACTATTTCATTTTTTATTAAAAATTAATATTTTTATTGAGAATTCAACTTTTCTAGTTACAGATTCAGGTATTTTGTTAAAAATTCGACTTTTTTGGTCGAGCATTATTCTTCTTAGTTGAAAATTCATCCTTCTTTGTTAAAAATCAAACTATTTTCAATAAAATTTAATCTTTTAGTACAAAATTAACTTTTTTGTTACAAAATATTTTTTATTTTTAAAAATTTAAGTGTTTTGTAGATAATTCATCCTCTTGGCTTTGAAATTCAATAATTTTTTATTATATTTCATGTATTTGGTTGAAAATTAACTAATTTGATAAAAATGCATATTCTTGGTTTAAATTAATCTATTTGGTTAAAAATAGAACTATTTTTATAAGTATTTAACTTTTTCATAAAAAATTAACTTGTTTTGTTACAAAATCATATTTTTAGTTTCAAAATTTAACTGCTTTGCAGATAATTCGTCCTTTGGCTTTAAAATTCCAAATTTTCTTTGAGAATTAATTTACTTTATTGAAAATTCGTGTTTTTGGTAGAACATGGATCTTTTTGCTGAAAAATTCATATTTTAGGTTAAGAATTTAACTAGTTGTTTAAAAATTAAACTATTCTGTTAACAATTCTTATTTTTAGACTCATGTTCTTAGTTAAAAATGTAACGATTGAATTTTTAGAATATTATTCTTCCGGGTTAAAAAATCGTTTCCTAAGTTCAACTCTTTTCTTGAAAATTCATTTTTTTCTTAGATTCATCAGTCCAGTTAAAAGTTTATCTCTCTAGTTAAAAATGTAACTATTTTATTTAAAATTTGTTTTTTTCTCGGTAAATATTTACTTTCGAACTAACAGTGGAACTGTTCTATTTTTAATTGCAAATTAATACATGTTTTTTTGAAAATTGATCTTTTCTAGTTGGAAAATTCGTATATTTCATTTAAATTCGTCTTTTTTGGTCAAATATTAATCTTCTTGGTTGAAAATTCATCCTTTTTGGTTAAAAATGCAACTCTTTGTTTCTAAATTAATCTAGTTTGGTTCTGTATTCAAAATTTTTGTATAAATTGAATTGTTCAGTTGAAAACTAACTTCTTGGATAAAAATGCATATTCTTGGTTTAAATTGATCTATTGGGTTAAAAATTAAACTTTTTTTCATGAGTATTTTACTTTTTGTAAAAAATTAACTTTTTTGTTACAAAATCGTATTTTCAGTTTCAAAATTTAACCGCTTTGCAGATAATTCATCCTTTTGGCTTTAAAATTTCAACATTTTGTTGAAAATTAATTTACTTTATTGAAAATTCGTGTTGTTGTTAGAACGTGGATCTTTTTGCTTAAAAATTCATCTTTTTGATCAATAATTGAATTATTTAGTTAAAAATCCACCTTCTTCACTCAAAAATTCAAGTACTTGGTTAAAAAATTAACTTTTTTGTTGAAAATTGTTCTTTTTCATTAAAAATTCTGAATTCTGTTGGAATAATTAACTAATTGATGCAAAATTATCTAGTTTGTTCATAATTTCAGTTGAAAATTCATCTCGCTTGTTGAAAATGTAACTATTTTGTTGAAAATTTTATTTTTTTTGGTTGAGAATTAATTTTTTTTTAGTAACAATGTAACTATTCAACTTTTTGTTGAAAATAGATTTCCTTGGTTGAGACTTCATCCTCTTCGATTAAAAATGCAACTTCTCAAGTCTAAATTAATCTAGTTTGGTAGTGGTTACAACAATGAGGTAGAAAATTAAACTACTTGGTTGCAAATTAACATTTTCGTTTAAAATTAAACTATTTTTATGAAAAATTAAGTTTTTAGTGGAAAATTAACTCTTCTGTGGATAAATTATATTTTTGGTTTAAAAATTCGACCATTTTGTATATAATTTTTCTTGTAGCTTTCAAATTCAATAATTTTATTTAAAAATCCGAGTTTTTTGGTGGATAATCTTTTTGGTTGAAAATTTAACTATTTGGTTGAAAATTCATGTTTTTTAGTCAAAAATTCAAGTCAAAGAGTTCATAAATTTTTAAGATTCACCTCATTGGTTGGAAATTTAACTATTCAATTTTCATAAAATTGATCTGTCGAAATAAGAAATAAACTTTCGAATTGAACTGTTTTGTTCAAAATTCATTTGTCTTCAAGATTCATCATTTTAATTTAAAATCAATCTCTTAGGTTGAAAATGAAACTATTTTGTTGAAAATTCGTTTTTTTTTGGTTGAGAAATAACTTTTTCAACTAACAATGTAATTGTTTCATTGTTAGTTAAAAATTGATATTTTTATTGAGAATTCAACTTTTCTCCTTAAAAATTCAGGTATTTTGTTCAAAATTCGTCTTTTTTAGGCGAGCATTATCTTTGTTGGTTGAAAATTTATCCTTCTTGGTTCAAAATTCAACTATTTTTATGAAAGTTTAATCTTTATCATACAAAATTAACTATTTGTTACAAAATATTTTTTATTTTTGAAAATCCAACTGTTTTTTAGATAATTCATTCTCTTACTTTAAAAATCAACAATTTTGATGAAATATAATGTATTTTGGTTGAAAACTCGTGTTATTTGGTAATTTTCTTAATTGAAAATTCAAATTTTTGGTCGACAATTCAACTAATTGGTTAAAGGTTGAACCAGTTTGTTGAAAATGAATATTTTTCTAGGCTCACCTTCTGTGTTGAAAATGTAATAACTTAATTTTAGGAAAATTAGTTAAAAATTTGTTTTTTTTTCTGTTGGTTAAGAATTTACTTTTTAACTAACAATGTAATTATTTAATTTTGAATTAAAAATGGAGATTTTTTCTGAAAAATTGATCTTTTCCAGTTGCAAAATTCATATACTTTGTTTAAAATTCGTCTTTTTTGGTCATAAATTAATCTTCTTCGTCTAAAATTCATGTTTTTGGTAGAACATTGATATTTTTGTTGCAAAATTAATCTTTGTGCTTGAAAATTGAAGTATTTGGTTAAAAATTCATCTTTTTTAGTCGAAAATTCAGCTACGTGATTGAAAATTTAACTTTTTTGATAAAAATTCATCTTTTTTGTTAAAAATGATTTATTTCGTTAGAATATTCTACTACTGGTTGCAAAATTAATTCACTTTTTCAAAGATTCAACAATTTTGTTACACAGTCATATTTTTGTTGAAAATTCAACTTTCTTCCTGAAAATTCGTATACTGGGTTCGAAATTATATACTACTTGTTTTAAAGGTAACCTAATTTGTTGAAAATTACGTTTTCTGGTTGAAGATTTTTGATTTTAGTTGAAAATAGTTTGGTTGAAAATTCAACTTTTTCCTTCAAAATTCCTTTCTTTGGTTAAAAATGAATTATTCTTACAAATTCGTCTTTTCGGACGGAAAATTAATTTTCTTGCTTGAACATTCAATTATCTGTTTGAAAATTCATAAATTTTGAACAAATTCGCCTTTTTGGATAGAAAATTAATCTTCTTGTCTGAAAATTCAACTATTTGGTTGGAAATTCATGTATTTTGATAAAATTTTGGGTTTTTGGTAGAAAATCAATCTTCCCGCTTAAAATCTCAATTATTTGGTTAAGAAAAAACTATTTATTGTTTGGTGGACAATAATAATTGTTTTTGATGAATATTCCACCAATTGATTAAAAATTAATCTTCTTTATTGAAAATTAAACAATTTTGTTGAAATTTATCCTTTTTGGTTGAAAACTTAACTGCTCAGTTGAAAATTCGTATTTTTGGGTTGAAAATTCAACTAAATGGTGAAAAGTTGATCTAATTTATTGAAAATCAGTTTTTTGGTTGAAGATTCCTGATTTGAGGTGAAAATGGTTTGGTTGGAAATTTAAGTATTTTCTTGAAAATTCGTTTCTTGGGTAGAACACTAATCTTTTTCCTGGAAAATTAATCTTTTTTGTTGAAAATTTAGCTACTTGGCTAAAAATTAATCCTTTTTTAGTTGAAAATTTAACTACTTGGTTGAAAGTTGAACTAGTTTGTTAAAAATTCATATTTTTAAAAAATTCACCTCTTTGGTTTGAAATTTAACTGTTTTGTGGAAAATTTGTTCTTTTTTGTTTGTTTGAAATTAATTTTTTAATTCGAAAGTGGCATTATTCTTTTTTTGGTGAGAAACCTATCCCTTATCAGTCGAAATGTCAATTATTTGGTAGAAAATTCATTTATTTCGTTGAAAGTTCACCTTTCTGGTTGAAAATTTATATTCAGTTAAAAATTAATTTTTTTTTAGTCGAAAACTCAACTACATACTTGACTGAAAATTAAATAAATCTTCTATCCTGAAAATTCAACTATGTGTTTGACAATCTATGCATTTTTACCAAAATTCGCCTTTTTGGGTATAAAATTATTCTTCTTGCTTGGAAATTTAACTATTTGGTTGAAAATTCATGTATTTTAATAAAATGTTGTGTTTTTTGTAAAAAATAAATCTTTTTGCTTAAAATCTCAATTATTTGGTTGCGAATTCATGTATTTTGATAAAAATTTGTCTTTTTTGGTAGACAATTAATCTTTTTGATTATTATCCCACCATTTCATTAAAAAATAATTTTCTTTATTGAAAATTGAACAATTTTAGGAAAATTAATCCTTTTTGATTGAAAACCTGTTTGGTTGAAAATTCGTATTTTTGGGTTGTAAATTCAACTACTTCAAAATTGACATATTTGGTTGAAAATTCATCTTTTCTATTTGAAAATTCGACTAGTTTTTTGAAATTTAACCTAATTTGTTAAAAATTTAGTTTTTTTTTAAAATTCGTTCCTTTTGCTAAAAATTAATTTTTGCCACAAATTCATCTCTTGGATAGATAATTAAATTGATCTTCTATCCTGATAATTCAACTCTGTGTTTGAAAATTCATGCATTTTGACAAAAATTCGCCTGTTTGAGTATATAATTATTTTTCTTGCTTGAAAATTTAACTATTTGGTTGAAAATTCATGTATTTTAATCAAATTTTGTGTTTTTTGTAAAAAATCAATCTTTTTGCTTAAAATCTCAATTATTTGTTTACGGACTCATATATTTTGACAGAAATTTGTCTTTTTTGGTAGACAATTAATTTTTTTGATTGAAAATTCAACTACTTAACAATTTAACTATTTGGATAAAATTCATCTTTTTTATTTGAAAATTCAACTACTTGGTTGAAACTTGAACAACATGTGTCAAAAATTCATACTCTTCTAAGACTCATCTCTTTGGTTTGAAATTTAACTTTTTGGTGAAAAATTTGTTTTCTTTTGGGTTAAAAATTAATTTTTTTATCTGAAGATTGCACTATTCTATTTGTGGCTAGAAACTTATCCTTTATAAGTTGAAATTTCAACTTTTGGTAGGAAATTTATTTTGTTGTTGTTGAAAGTTTGCCTTTTTGGTTCAAAAGATAATGTTGTTCGGTGAAAATTTAATATATTTTTTGACTTGAAATCATAGGAATGTAAAGTGTTTCATATTGCATTCACGATGGTATTCACATTAAATTTATTTGTAAGAATAGATTTTTCCATTATTACCCTATTTTCTTAAAAAATCACCCTCTTTCCTATGTTTCGATAGAATTTTGGTTAACGTTACTTTTTCGGCTAGGGGGGGGGGGGGCAAAATCACGGTTTAAAATTCTTCGTTTATTATGATAAATTCATCCTTTTTTTCTTTTTCATAGAAAATTAACTTTTTAATCAATAATCATATTTTTGGTTTCAACATTCAACTGCTTTTTAGGAAATTCATCATTTTGGCTTTAAAATTAAATGATTTTGTTAAAAATTGATGTTTTTGGTAGAACATTAATCTGTTTGCTGAAAAATTCATCTTTTTGGTTAAAAATTCGTTTCTTTGGCTAAACATTAATTATTGTTACAGATTCGTATTCTTGGGTAGAAAATTAATTTTCTTGCTTGAAAATTCAACTATCTGTTTGACAATTTATGAATTTCGAAAAAATCTGCCTTTTGGATATACTTTGACAATATTTCGTGTTTTTTGGTAGATAATTAATCTTTCTAATGAATATCCCACCATTTGATTGAAAATTAATGAATTTTGTTGAAAATTAAACAATTTTGTTGAAATTTATTCTTTTTGGTGTAAAACTTAATTGGAAATTCGTATTTTTGGGTTGAAAACTCAACTGCTTGGTAAAAAGTTGATCTACTTCATTAAAAATTTAGTTTTTTGGTTGAAGATTCCTGATTTGAGGTGAAAATGGTTTGGTTGCAAATTTAAGTATTTTCTTGAAAATTCGTTTCTTGGGTAGAACATTAATCTTTTTGCTGGAAAAATAATCTTTCTTGTTGAAAATTTAGCTAATTGGTTGAAAATTAATCCTTTTTTAGTTGAAAATTCAACTACTTGATTGAAAGTTGAACTAGTTCGTTAACAATTCATATTTTTTTTTAAATTCACTTCTTTGGTTTGAAATTTAACTTTTTTGTTGAAAATTCTTTTTTTTTGCAAATTAATTATTTATATAAAAATTGCATTATTCTATTTTCCATTGGAAATTTATGCTTTATAAGTCAAAATGTCAATTATTTGGTTGGAAATGAATTTTTTTAGTCGAAAATTGGACTACATACTTAATTGAAAATTGAACTAGTCTGTTAAAAATTATTATTTTTTAAAGATTTACCTCCTTGGTTAAAAAATTCAATTTTTTTTTGTCGAAAATTCGTCTTTTTCATTAAAAATTTGTGATTTTGTTAGAAAATGCAACTATTTGAAAATTAACCTGCTTTGTTGAAGATTCAAAAATTTTATAAAAAAGTAATATTTTTATTAGGAAATCAACTGTTTTCTTGAAAATTCGTGTTTTGGGTTGACAATTATATACTACTTGTTTAAAATTTAACCTAATTTGTTAAAAATTATGTTTTTTTCTTACTACTTTTCTTTGGCTAAAAATTAATTTTTCTTACAAATTTATCTCCTTGGGAAGAAAATTAAATTAATCTTCTATCCTGAAAATTCAACTATGTGTTTGAAAATCCATGCATTTTGACAAAAATTCGCCTTTTTGAGTATAAAATTATTCTTCTTGCTTGAAAATCTTACTTTTTAATTAAAAATTCATGTATTTTTATGGAATTTTGTGTCGTGGTTGAGGTATAATCAATTTTCATGAAAATTTAACTTTTTCGTAGGAAATTAACTTTTTGTTCAGTAATCATATTTTTGGTTTGAAAATTTAACTGCTTTGTAGAAAATTCGTCCTTTTGGCTTTAAAATTCAACGATTTTTTTTTTTTCAAATTCATGTTCTTGGTAGAACATTGATCTCTTTGCTGGAAAATTCATCTTTTTCGTTGAAAATTTAAGTACTTTGATAAAAATTTATCCTTTTTAGTCGAAAATTCAACTACTTGGTTGAAAATTTAACTTCTTTGATGAAAATTCGTCTTTCTCGTTAAAAATTTATTATTTTGCTAGAATATTCTACTATTTGGTGCAAAATTAATCTACTTTGTTGGAGATTCAATTTTTTTTGGTTAAAAAGTCATATTTTTATTAAAAATTCCACTGTTTTCGTAAAAATTCGTGTTCTGGATTGAAAATTATACACTGCTTGTTTTAAAGATAACCTAATTTGCGAAAATTGAGTTTTCTGGTTGAAGATTTTTGATTTTAGTTGAAAATGGTTTGGTTGAAAATTCAACTTTTTTCTTAAAAATTCGTTTCTTTGGCTAAAAATTAATTATTGTTACAAATTCATATTCTTGGGTAGAAAGTTAATCTTCTTGCATGAAAATTCAACTATCTGTTTCATAATTCATGAATTCTAAACAAATCCGCCTTTTTTGTATATACTTTAACAATATTTCGTCTTTTTAGCAGATAATTAATCTTTCTGATGTATATCCCCTCATTTAATTAAAAAATCTGCAAAAAATGAATTGCGATTGTTGTCTTGCGCAAAATGCGGGTTTTTGGTATATTTGAGCTTATGCTACATCGCGAAAAAATTTGTTTTCTGAAATCAGGTCATGCCATCTAAAAGTATAACTCGCAATCTTTAAAAGCTTTCTTTAAAATTGAAGATATCATTTTTCTTCGCAGAGATATCTTTCAATGAAGTTTAGCCAATAAGAAGGCTTTCCCCTTCCATACCGAACGCTTGCGCAGTTGAAAAAGTCGCGGTCCGTTAACATCATTGCACGAAGCTGCGCAAGTGTTGCGTAGGGAAGGGGAAAGCCTCCTTATTGGCTAAACTTCATTGAAAGATATCTCTGCGAAGAAAAATGATATCTTCAATTTTAAAAAAGCTTTTTAAAGTTTGAGAGTTGTACTTTTAGATGACAAGACCCGATTTTAGAAATACAATTTTTTCGCGAAGGAACATAAGCTCAAATATACCAAAAAACCGCATTTTTAGGTTAGGATATCTCGAAAACCTGACATGCTGGGAAAATTCTGACTCTGGATTCGGATTCTACGGAGAAAATTACATCGGAAATAACCCTCATTTGGCCAACAACAATCGCAATCCATTTTTTGCAGATCTGTGCTATGATTCATTATGAAGATATATACCATCGTCAGTTTCAAGCTCACCAAACTATTCATCTGATATTAAATCAAGTACTGGAATATAATAATTTCACAAAATCTAAGCACGTCATTCATAAAACATTAGGTTAGAAAATTGTAAAGCAATTTATAATTGAAAAGGGTAGCAAATCTAAAGGGACTAGTCTAATTTCTCCGAACTATTTGAACATGAAAACAAAAATCACATTTTTTTAAACAGAAATGCAATTAATTTTAGTAACAAAATTATAGATAGCATAATGGATGGAAAGTATTGGTTGAGTTGTAGAAGGTCATAAGAACGCGGGTGTCCCGCGCCAACTAGCCGCGGCGCTACCAGGCGTGCTGTAGTGTCCCAGTGGTTCTAATACTTTATTAAAATTATTTTTCTGTAATATTTTTCATCTCCAAAGAAAATCATACCGCTTCTGGTGAAAACCTTGAATCTCGATTCGATTTTGCAAAGACTGTGCTGGAACACAAAAATACCATTCCTTTGTACCCTCTCCGGAATCGACTCTGATTTTGAAAAAGTATTCGTCCTCTCGACAGCATGACATTTTCCCCAACAGAAAGGTCGCGAAGAGATCGTGAAGAGAAGAGCAAAGTCAAATTTGAATTCAATAAAAAAATAGTTTTTTAGTACCACGGTGAGAGGCAAGGAGACTTACACTAAGAAGAACACCAAAACGTGAGAGGCAAGGGGACCCACATCAAAAAGCTCCCCGAAATGTGAAAGGCAAGGAGACTCGCATCACAAAGTACCCCAAATTGTTAGAGTCTAGGAGATTAACACCAAAAAATACCCCAAAGTGTGAGAGGCAAGCGATTTGCTCGCCTATTACATTTCGAGATGCTTTTTGGTGAGTCTGCTTGTTTCTCACGCTTTGTGGTATTTTTTGGTGTTTATCTCATTGACTCTAACAAGTTGGCTTGCTTTTTGATTTGAGTCTCCTTGTCTTTCATACTTCGGGATACTTTTTTATGTAAGTACCCTTGCTTCTCACGTTTTAGCGTAGTTTTTAGTGTAAGTCCCCTGGCTTCTCACAGCGGTTCTTAAAAAATGATTTTTTTATTGCATTTACCTTTGACTTTACTCTTGGGGAAAATGTCATGCTGTGGAGATGACGAATACTTTTTCAAACACAGACTCGATTACGGAGAGGGTACACAGGAATGGTATTTGTGTGTGCCCGGTAAAGTTTTTGCGAAATCGAATCCATATTAAAGGTTTTTACCAGCGGCGGCATGATTTTCTTTTGAGATGAAAAATATTACAGAAAAATCATTTTCATCAAGTATTAGGACAACTGAGACACTACAGAACGCCTGGTAGCGTCGCGCCTAGTTGTCGTAGGACACCTGCGTTCTTATGACCTTCTACGACTCAACCAATACTTTCCAACCCATTTTTGTTTTGAGATGATTTTCAAGAGAAAAATTCAAGCTTTTTTTCCAGCTTATTTAAAAAAAATTACCGCATTTGGAGAAATACTCAAAAATGTACTTTAAAATGTAAAATCAAGGTGAAATAATTTCTTATTGCATATTGATTATTTTGATTGCAAATCTCGTTAAAAGACTTTTCTAAAACACTCCTAAAAACTAAAATTGGATAACGGTATCAGGAGTTATGTGCAATTGAATGTTAGCAGTCGGGGTGAATCGTCGAAAATTTTGTCCCCTGTATCTCGAAAACCCGTTACACTAAATGCACCCCCTTTACAACAACAAAATTTTAGGCGGTCACGCTTGGCAAATTTTACCCCATATATTGTTAAAAAATGAGTTAAAAATAACATTTAATTATAAAAACCATGTCTTTTTAGCATTTTATAGTAGGAAATGAAATTTGAATGAATTAAAGAAATAAGAAAGTTAGCATCACGATTACTGTCTTAAGAATCTTAATTTTGTTTACAATTCGCTAACCTATGGTTTTATAAATTAGATGGTTAGTTTCTGTAAAATTATTTTACTTGGGTTAATACACGGAGAAAAATGGTTAGTCAGCCTGAAAATCTAGAGTGTCAGACTGACTATATTTCAGTTTCAGCTATGGGAC
>JAABKJ010010112.1:0-11043 GCA_011634705.1 Andricus grossulariae
ACCAAAGTTATATTCTCCTATACAGAAAATATTTTAGCGTCATTTCAGACAAGATGGAAATATAAATTAAAAACTTTTTAATGGAATTTTATTCAGAAATTTTATTTATCAATTTTATTCAGCTCAGTGGTTAGAGCACCTGACCAGAAATCAGTTGACCTGGTGTTCGAATCCCAGCGGAGTGAAATGAGGAGATCCTTTTTCTGAATAAAATTTAATTAAAATGAATAATTCAGTTCTATGATTCTACTTTATTGACTTTCAATTATGAAATAAATTTTAAATTTAAATAATAGAGCCTATTTTCTGAAAGAAGAGAAAGATGAATAACAGAGATGAGGGTCATGTTTAATCCCATTAAAATAGACTAACTTGGCAAATTTTTGAAAAAAATTACTTCTAATCACAACTAGTAAATTACACATCGTAGACTGGGATATCGTTTTATTTCATTGAATAAGTCACAAACACACAAGATAATATTCAATCAATATTAAAAGTAAGGATATACTAGTAACTCTTCAAAGTAACACGTAGCGCGCAGTATCAAATTTAAATATACTATGCTAGATATAAAGTAGCAAGTTGCGAAGAGTAAAATTGAACACAGGATTCAAGATGTGTATTAATAGACCCTTTATTCTAATCCGCACCTTGAAACCTGTCTTCACATTTGTGCAAAACTCTCGGTTTAATTTTATATTGATTTAAAACCATTTTATAGAAATTCGCAGCTGTGCTGTCATTTTCTACCAGATTTCTTCTAAACGCCTTGGTAAAATCCCGCAAAAAAAACTTCTGCACATATGATACAAGAACATAATGCAAAATTAACCACACACATCTGAAGAGACGCTTTGTAACTCTCCTGTGTTCCATCGAAATAGAGTACAGTTTCCTTGCAGACGATAAAAATGTTGTGGAATAAGAAGCGGTAGGCCGTAGCTGTCCGTAACCCAATGCGATCCGTTTTTATTATGTGAATTCGTGTTGTCAATTAAAGCAGCCGGTCTCATACACACCTGCGGCATCCGATCCGCGGGGAATGTGCCAGTCGTATGTCGTGGTATTTCTTGAAGTGCTCGAAGTATCTGAAGGCTGCCCATCTATGATTGATTTTTTCAACAGAAATTTGTATGTTTAGAGTGACCATCGTCGATGTCACCGCCGTCTCAAGATTGTCAATTTTAGAACAGACATTTGTTTTCAGTGTACTCTGACGTGTGATGCCGCGAAACGATATTTCTTTTCGTCATTGTCTTTGAAGCCAGCTTTTCAGTTCAGTTGCGTTATTGACAGCACATTTAAAAAATGTTCCTTTTTCCACACATTTTTCTTGCGAAGAAATCATTGTGTATAAAATTTAAACATTTGTAATTATTTTGATGAAAATTGAATATTCGGGAAACTCACCTGGCTGAATTTTGAAAAGCCTTTATGGATTCAGAGAGAGATATTATTAAACAATTAAATTGAATCGTACTATTGTTAAGGCTTTTTGAAAACATATACATTGATGCTAACAAGAATTTTTTTGTTGAAATGAAAAGTAACTTAACATCGAGGGCATATTATTGTAAAATAATAATAATATCATTTGTCGAAATTTCAGCACGAATACCCCCTTTTTCAAGTTCTCGTCATTCGTATCAACAAAAAATTCGGCTATTCGTACAGAAATTTCGGTACGCGTACAGTAACGGGGAACATAAAAACGATGAAGTCTCCGATGCCATATATGTGCGCAAAGTGCGCAGTCATACTGCAGTTACTGTGCGTTTGAAAATAAGAGCCGAGCGCGAGTCAATGAATATAGCCACATTTCTCATGCCCCATTCTATCATGAACTTTACCGCATGGAAAAGCGCATATAATTTCGCTGAGAGAACAAGCATGTGGTCCCGCAGCCGAACTCTAAATCTACCATTCCCGTAAGTAATGTAGTATCCGCATCCCACCACCGCCAGGGACGACTGGGTAGGCACAATATTTGAAAGTTTCACCAGAATCCAGTCATCAGAGATCTTAGCCAGTAAATCGCTCCAAAGGTGGTCAAAGTATCATTGACGTGAAAAACAATCAATGGCACCCGCAAAGGCGCCCATGGCATCATACGCTGATAATAAGCCGAATTTATCCGGGTTGACTTTGAAGGTCCTAAATCGAGCCTTAGCTGCCAAATCCTCCAACCTCCTTATTGAAGGGCTTTCATTTTAGCAGAAGTTACGGAGGATGAACCTATTTACCAACAGAGACCTACGGATTGACAGAGGAGTCTCGGAAGCCTCGGAGAGGAGCACGGAGATTAGCGTTGAACTCATAAGCTCTAAGGCAACCGTGAGAGATGCATAATGGACCGTGTCCAGCATTCTTGAGGCCGTCGAACTAGCTTTAAAAATAAGGGGAGCTCCCCACTCCAAGCATGCTCTAACCAATCCCTTGTTGAGTATGAGCAGAAGGGAAGGAGAGGCACCCCAAAAGATTCTCACAATGACCATCCATGCCAGGGAAGACTTGGCCTTGCACAAAGATAATGCTACCTGAAACCCCTTCCAAGAAAAAGGCTGGTTCATGGGATCAAGCTCATGAGGGTCACAGAAGAGGTCTATCGCTTGTGGGGGGTATCTGAGCGAACCAACTCATCCTGCAGTCCTCTGATGACAGGGGAATCCGGGTCTGTGACTATGTCAGTATGTGGCTTTTCGGCCCGCGAAGCCAGTACTTTAACAGTGCGCCAAGTCCTAGACAGACCAGTTGCCGGACCTCAAGATTCGCAAAAGGCTCGAAGGGATTGATACTTAATTCCCCTCAGCTGGCTTTTTAGTTATTATCCACCCTCCTAAAGGCCTCCATTTCTTCATGCGTCTGGTTAGCTAAACAACACCTTTTTGGCAATCTTCATCTAGACTGAATCGCATCGAATTTAGCGTTCCACCAAGTGGTTGTCTAGCCCTCTCCCTACCAAAGGAATCAGCTCTATAGGCACCACTCCCCTCGAGGGGGTCCAAAACCACCTGTATTAATTTTTCGTAGATATTTGCAGGTATGACTTCCCCTGCCAGCTTTGATCTGAAGGCCAAAATGAGCCTCTCTGCTCTCCGACTAAACAACTCTCAGTCCAACGACATAATATTAGATCTGTTAGAAGAGGAGCGACACAGAGATGGACAGGTATCGAGCCTTCCAAAGACCGGCACGTGGTCCGAATGGTAATCATTATCACCGTGTCTCACAGTGGAAATCAAAGCAAGACCAACCATACAAAAGACCAGATCGAGGTTATTGGCAAGCCTACCCAGAGCCGATATGAAAGTGGGAACGGATTCATTAAGGGCAATCAATCCACTATCAAATACGGCAGGACATATTTGATTGCCCAGAAAGTTTGTGTTGGGAGAAACCCACATAGGGGAGTGGGTATTAAAGTCCCCACACATGACTAGAGGGACCTGATTGGACGCACATTCGATTAAGCCCTTTTAGGAATCCTGTGTGATTCTCGAATCAAGGGGAAAAAATGGAAAGAAGGGCAATTTTTCCAAGAGTCGTAGTTATAGTTATACTCACAGCCTCCATATAATCCATCCGCGGACCAATCAGATCGATAAAGTCAACACCATAAATGTCCTTGACCAGGCTCAGCGATCCTCCTCCCCTACCGATATATATAGTTAAAAGTTTGTCATAAGGACAACCGCAGGATTCCGCCGAGAGCAGGTGCTAATCTTAAAAATTGCACTCGCTCCCAGCGAAATCGCGGTAAAATTTCAGCTGTAACCACGTATCACAACCGTGAGATGGGTGGCCAGTCTGCGACGAACTCAATACGATGATCTGGCAAATGTCTCGTGTACCCTGAAGACATGGAGCGACCCAAGAAAAACCGCCTTCTGCATTTTCTTTCTTCTCTTCTGCATTTTAATTAAAAAATAAGGTTAAACATCCACTGCAGGGTCTCACTGGGAGCAACTGCGATCTAAAAATGACACCGGCTCCTAGTAGGACCGCGGTAAATCTCATTCATAACCACGTCTCACAACCGCGAGATGGGTGGTCGCAGGGCACGATTAACTCAACACGACAGGCCAGCGAAACCCTCGTGTGCATTAAGGACACGAAACGACCAAAGGATGACAGCTTTCTGCATCTATCTCGCAAGTGCCTTGTCATATTTTCGGCACGTGTTGAGGTTACGAACCAGTGATAGTTTTGCACCTCCGAGAAAGCCTATCACCAGGACGATTACTAATGATCGAATATTTTGAGTACAATCGTTGCAGATCCCTTTCAAGGTCTTGATACCTCTCCTCTCTTCCGTTCCCCTTGGCACTGATGTTAAATACGGACGGAGCCGAGAATTCGATCACAAATATAGTTTGTTTTTTGACGTCTTGCAGAACAGTGTCAGGCCTCGAATGTGCAACGGTGACTGTCGCCCGAAAATCGTAGTTCCGAAAAATTTGGCACTTCTTGTTTTGGACAATTGACTCTATCTCCCTCGGAGCGTCGGGCAGGGCCAAATCGCTTCCAACTACGTGAGAGCGACAAGGATGGTAATAAAGCACTCTTAGGGCCGCATTATTTCTGAAGAGATATATTTTTCCCGCTTGAGTGAAATACCCGGATATTATATGTTCTAGTTACTGAGCGTGTGTATGGAATGCTCTGCACCTATTGCTGGGAACTTCTTGACATAAAATGCTGTCACGGCATACTAAGATGGAAATGTCACCGTCCTGGCATGCGAAAATGAAACCCCCTGTACCTGAATCAAGCCCTGATTATCTGAGTAAAGAAAAAGTTTGCTCCTTTGACATGTACTGTTTTTGTACATTTCTGTGCAAGGTTCTGTGCATAATCTGGTCTGCTTTCTTCGTTCGGCTTTCAGAAGTGAAGCATTCAGATTGAGTAATGCACTTTCCTCACTTCTGATGTTAAAATTCAGGCCAAGTGTCTCGGCCGCCTGCTCCGCGGCTTTGTAGAGAAACGGTCCTTTGCCAATTATCTCGTATTTTCTCATCATCTCTATGAGAGGATCTCTATCATTTGCAACAATGTAAGCTGTACTTGAAACAATTCGGTTACGAAGGTCGTAAGCTCCTTCTTCTTCCATTGAACCAACCCAAACAAGTTGAGTTTAACTGAGACGGTGAGCATATTATTCGCAGATACCTTGTTCAACGCCGACAGATTTGAAGACCAAATCTGTCAAAGAAGATGCTTGTATCTGCTTCGGAGAGACTCCTTCACTGATCTTACGTCCTGAATGCGGCTTTGAGGCTTGCCGAGGAATGTGCAGATCTCTCCAGTGTCAAGATGTCTAATAACACATATCCACAAGCTCAGGGCCATTGAGAACGCCTATAATCTTTCCTTTCTTCAGATGAATCTTGGCACACTGGTTCAATCCAAAGTTCATACCAATCTCTACTGTGTACTTCTGGACGATATTTAAAGCACTCTGCAGCTTGCTTTCACCAGACGCATATATCTTCAGGTCATCAAAATAAAATACGTAAGTGACCTTATTCTCACGATGATTAGTCTTGCCACAGATGTAACCAGGAGAATTTTGTAGGGCGAGAGATAGAGGCAAAATTGTGATGCAAAAGAGAAAAGTATGCCAAAGGTGCGTCAATCTGTCTATGCATCTCACTATGTGCGGATAAACCTCCAAGCTTTCCAAAAGACACATGATAAGTCTAAGATAAGGCCAGATGTTGGTGTGTAGAAGTCAACTTCTTCCACCAGAAGTCCTTGATACCATCTGGGCCTGCAGCGAAAAAGTTCTATGTGCCCCTGAGTGATTTTTTTACCTCTTCGGCATTGATTGATGGACATTTCTCCTCAGATTTTATGAGGTTGTCGCAGAACTTCTTGTAGCGAGTGATATTATCAGTATTTTTTTCCAACTTTGGTGTTTTCGGGATCTTATATACCGCTCTCCAAAAGTCTCTACCTCCTTGGGCTTGGGTGGATTTTGACAGAAACAGGGAGATTGCTGAAAAGGCGTGATGAATCAGCGAGAACCTGTTGATTCTTTCTGATACATATCTCCCTCTTCTGTATTCTCCACCTTGCGTCAGATAACACCCGTATTTTGTCAACAATATGCTGCTTGATTGTCAGCAGCTTTGATTTATTCAACATATGATTGTAGAGCCTCAGTTCTTGGGCTAACTTTCGAACCCTTTCCGTGAACAGTCTACGAGTTGTTATGTAGTCAATCACACACTGAACACGGGACGCATACTGTCTTGCCCATCCAATCTTCTTGTTCAGTTGATGCAAGCGCCTTTTAGTCTTTTGATTCATCATCGATTTCAGCCTTCAATTTGAATCAGCCAAAGCTCTCGCAGCACCATAAACTTAGTAATTGATGGCCCAGATGTCGGACTTCTGCGAGATATCTTCACGAAGGAAGGCTTCCATTTCAGCCAGATCTTGGGGCGTATGAGGAATTTGCATGTTATTGTTCCTCCTTGTCCTGAAATCGCGATCATCTCTCAGATGGTGCCTGCACAACAGAGTGTACATAAGCGCCATAAAGTCTTCGTGAATCTGGATAATGCTGGCATCGTAGCATTTCAGCAAGACATCCTTGAGTTGTCTCGTCCACTCGAATTTGGCGTTTCGCCGGTTCTTCCTCGTGTTTCCATCTAAATTATTTTCAGCACCCTGAACTCTAGGGTGATCGGCACTCCTTGCCGACCCTTTGTCAGAAGCTCTGCGCGTTCAATGGTTTCGAACCGCATCTACAAATTTTTGGCAATGTTCAGCTATCGGGACGGTTGTTAAGCCTGCGCTTTAGGGTTATTTCTTAAGAGCCATCCCTGGAAAATTGTCCGTGACTGCTTATCAAATATTGTAATCATATTCAGCAGAAACCTTTGGTACAGGGACCCTCTATCCACAATCCGAGGACGCGATCGGTGGCTTTGCCACAAGGAATTGAGCGTGTGTGGGGAGAGATGTACGAACAACGTGGCTTAAAAAATAGTATAGCAGGATGCCGAGAGAACCTGCTAATTGACAGGTGATTCTGCAAAGCTGCTGCAGACCATCAGCACATGCTGTCAATGGCCTGGATTGACTACTGGAAAGCTTTCGATTCAACCTCTCATAGACTTATCATCTGTCTGTTGGAAAGCCTGAAGGTTCATCTATACACAGTGAGCTGCATAGAAAGATTGATGCCCCTTTGAAAAATGAGATTTACTATCTCATCTGGTAATTATCGTGTGACAATGAGCAACGTCACCTTCAGCAGAGGCGTCTTTTAATGCGATACCATGAGCCCTCTGCTTTTTTGCATCACACTCCTATCTCTATCTCTTGCATTGCTTAATTCTCTTGGATACCTCTGCGGCGACACTAATCATCGAGAGCATGAATTCACTCATGTATTATATATGGATGATCTGAAGATCTATTCTTCTGGTGAAATCAAACTTCAGAGTGCTTTAAATATCGTCAAGAAGTAGACAGGAGAGATTTGTATGGACTTTAGACTTTGAGAAAAAAGTCGATGTGTTAAAAAAAGCTACAGTAGTAATACATGTGGATCAAGCGGATTTTGTGGTAGCAGATATGCAAAACAGAAAGCGTTTATAGGACTTGAGAGAACAACAGTTTACATTGAAAAAGCGTGTAAATCGAAATATAGGATCGACAAATATGAAAACACCGTGGCTAGAAAATTATCCTATTCTAAAATTCTCTGGGACGGACCGCGATCGTCCTATGATGTTTAAAAATGAACAATACGCAAGAGCCATAGCTGTTAGGGCGTACGATTTTCATAATGTTATAAGATCATGCATGACAGGTAAGGCGCGAGAATGGTGAAATAATAAGATGTCCATCGAGACACTTTACAGAGGAGGCCACGGCCGCATCCATTATTCGAAATATAAAAACATGCAAAGAGTTTATAGAGTTTCTGGAATCATAATACCAAGCCGGGCCACTTAATTACAAGTAACAATATTCAACACCTGATAGCTCGGTATACGATGAAAATAATTATGCGAAAAATTATAATATTCATCGCGATAGCGGATACCATTTTAGGGTAAATGATATATATCAAAATTAAGGCAATTCACGCGGATACCAAAAAGAATTACGAGAGCGAAAATCGAAGAAAAAATTTTGAAAATAAATTATTTTGATGATTATGATAAAGGTCGTGGTTACGAGAATCACGGATATAAAAACCGTCAAAACAGAACTATAGATAATCGAAAATCAGTATATGATGCATTCACTGATCGGCCTCGTAGTTATGAACAAAATCGAAGTCAATGGTCAAATGGTCCCAATTTCTCGAACTCGCAAGCGCAAGATAACAATAATTCAAGACTTTTGAATGGTAGGGTAGGAAATGGTATCTGCAATCGCCAAAAAAATGGACCAGGAAATGCAAGTTCTCGAAATGGGCAAGATGGAAAAAGAAACTATGGTCATAATGTAAGTCGAAGCAATCAGCAAAATGATATATCGCGTAATAATTATGGACACAAGCAAACGCATAGTCTTAAACAATACTGTGAGAATGATGTTTTATTTTGTAGTCGCGAGGACCAGGGAAACTTGTAAGCTTCGGGTCTAGAAAAGATTCAATAATTACAAGAGATGGGGCACCAGACTCGAGGCATTTAGAAAACAAAACAATAAATAACACTTAAGTTCAAAAAAATACTAAAGCAGAGAAAAAATAAATATATTATGCAAATATTGATAATATAACAGAAAAAACCCTCATGTGGAATTTAGTTCTAAAGGAAAAAATATGAAAAAATCGGGTGACACCCTTGGTCAAATTGTTAACACTTCTTATTTATCTTCTCAAAATTTAATTTTTTGTAATGAAACAGACAGAGTTGGTATGTCTATCGTCAGCACTTTTGGGCGCGAATCTACAGATAATGGTAGCGTTTCCATTATCTCTAAAACAATTTTGTTATCAAAGAAGGCAGTTTTTCGAATCCAAAAACTAGTTCAGAGAAAAACAATAAAGCTGCAAACTTCGTTCTTCAGCTCGGAGAAGAAACTATCAAGGGAATAAATCAATGTGTTATTCAAGATGAAACAACAATGCGTACTTTTAGAAAAAACAAAAATAGAATAGATAGCTCTAGAAAGCTTACTTCCAAAAATGTTAAAGATAATATACCCACACTCAAGGAAAATTCGACTGCAATTCTGGAAACCTCAGATGTCATTGGAGAAACTGAAAAGCTCCACTCTATAAGAGAATCGAAGAGCAATATGATAATACATACAAAATTGAAAAATTGTACTCTTAAGTTTAGGAAGCCCGAAACTATAAACCATGCATTAATTGAAGCCAATTTCCTGTCTTTAAGTGGAACAAATATTATCAATTGAAATAAAATAAAGCCATCTATGCTTTCAAACAAATATATTAAAACAAAAGGAGCGCAGCCTATTCATTAATGGAATTTTTAATCTTAACCAGGTGACATTGAAAAGTATTCGAGAGGAAAGAACCAAAAATTAATTCGGAAAAAGTGGCTGAAACTTCCTTCCTAGCCGCCTTAAAATAACTCAACCAATTGAAAAAGTGGGCGAAGCACCCATGAAGACCTCCGGACTTTTTCTACAACATGGAACAACTCGACAAAATAAGGAATAGATAAGTTCTTTCAATACTATGGATATTCGATTAGAAAACATCATCAACGAGATTTAGGCTTAAAAGGAAAATGAAAGACATTGCTATACTCAAAAACAAACAAACTATTGTAAGAGAAGAGAATGAAAATAGTCTTAAATATAAAATATTGTACTTCGAAACCTGGTTGAATTTATCCTACTAAAAATATACGTAATCGAGTTATAGAAACTTGAGCAACCTTACTCAATAAATTGTAAGTGAATAGAAAAATATGTACAGTATGAAAAAAAGCCTGAGAAAACAAAAATTAATTAAAGAAAAATTTATATAAGAGTGAAAAAAAGATTTAAAATTCAGATAAGATAGAATACGAAGTAAGAGAATAAATATATAATATAAAATAAAACCTATAAAAGCAACAAAAAAGTTGTATTAGAAAAATAAGAAATTGGAAAGAAATTCCAAATAATGTTAACCGAACAATTGAAACAAAACAAATATGAGAATACACTTTTTGAATACTTTAGGCGGTCGATTCAACAGGGTCGGGAAAACAAAACAAGAAAATATAATTATTTAAACCAACTTTTTGTAGCAAGATTCCAAGTTGTTTCTCCTTTTTCTTCGACCGTTAATATAATTTCCAAATTAGAAGTTTAGAAGCTTTTCTTTCTTCGGTCTTACGGTCCAATAAATACGAATATAAAAAAACGATTATAGTTGTTTTAAAATCGTTTTATTTTCAACGTTTTGGCTCTCACTGTGGGCCTTTGTCAAGAAAGTTACCATTTCTGAAATAAATGTTATTTTTATGATAAACTAAGACTCAAATACAATAACCTACTAAGTAACAAACAATTTTTTGTTATTACCTGTCATTAAAAATTTCTTAGTGTCAAAAGAAAGACATTTTAGAGTCGAACATGTAACTAAAAAGGTTACATAAGGGGAGTATTTAATACTCATGTCGAAAATTTATATAGTTGTTATCCAAATTTGTGCCTCACCAAATTTGTTTTGAGAGGCTCCAAACCAATTCGATTACATTTTTAACAGATAAATTTTCAAATAATAAATAGGAAGATGACAAAACAGACATTGAAATGACATTGAACTGACATCGACATTTATACTATAGATGATACTAAATGAACGATAAAGCAAAGGTCAAATTTTCATTGAACCAACAGATGGGAAAAGCGCGCCATAGCTCTTGGATTCAAAATTGTGGATTAAATTTTATTTAAGTATCAAGTTTAATGTATAATGCATTGATACATCTGGTTAATATTCAATATTTCAGTCTGAGGATTGATTGAAATGTTTGTAAATTTTTTTATAAAAATAGATTCAATGATTCGCCGTTTATAAGTGTTTTGTTCTCTTGCTAAAATTCTAAT
>JAABKJ010010113.1:0-11043 GCA_011634705.1 Andricus grossulariae
AACTTCGTATGGTCCCTTATAATTTGGCAATAATTTTCTGCTTTTCCCTTCGTTCGAATCGACTAATCGATTGATACCCACAGCATCACCTACTTTGAACACTTTAGGCGGAGCCCGTTGCAAATCGTACCTTTTCTTATTTTCCAACTGATTTTCCCTTATTCTTCCTGCCGCACGCTTGCGCATATCAGCTCTATCTTGTCTTACTTTAGGTTCACGGATTTCATTCAACAATTTTGCCTCGATTTTTTGTCGCGGTTGATAACCAAGCAATAGTTCGGAAGGACTTTTACCGGTAGATTTATTTAGCGTATTATTCAAACCCCATTTAATTTTGTTTACCTCCCGATCCCAAGTAGCGTCCTCATTCAATAAACTCGAAGTGAGTGCATCGAGGATTGTTCGATTATAACGTTCTACCTGCCCATTCACACGTGGGGTACCCACAGGAGTGAGAACGTGTTCAATTCCTAGGTCCTCACAGTAGTTTTTGAATCTTTTACTCGTGAAAGCGGTACCTCTATCAGTAACGATCCGGCTTGGATACCCAAAAACGTGAACGGTTTCATTCAAGAACCTTTCCACGAGTATCGCTTTGGTATTCGCTATGGCCTGGCTTTTTACCGGCGGGTATTTTGTTATAAAAACAAGCTACGCATGATGAAATGTATCGTTTAAAATAGCGTTTCATACCAGCGAACCAATAATCACGCTGCATTTTCTCGATGGTTTTGTCGAACCCTCCGTGGCCTACTTCGTCATGACCTAAGCGCGGAATTCGTTGTCTAAGCGCGCGAGGTACAGCCCATTTTGTCCCACTTTCTGTCTTACGAAACACCCTCTCATTCTTGAGTGCATATTCAGCGTGTATTCTTTTTCCGTCTGCGTCCGTGGCTACGCTTTTTGAAACACTTTTAACGTACTTAAATTTTTCATCCTGCATTTGAGCCAATAACAACAAGTCATCGCGTTCTATATGAAAGATCCCGATTTCTTTTATCGCTTCCGCGTTCACCAAATCGCTTATAGCGTTGCGACTCAGAGCGTCTCCGTGCGACATTTTCGCACCGGCCCTATACTCAATAACGCAGTCGTACTCCTGTAACTGGATCCACCATCGGCCTATACGTGGTGTCAAGTCACGCTTCACGAAGGTCGCTCGCAACGCGCTGCAGTCAGTAACGATAAAAAACTTAATGCCGATTAGATATATACTATATCGACACAAGCTACTCACAACGGCAAGTGTTTCTAGTTCGTATGAGCGGTAAAGTTGCTCTTTTTTAGTTGTTTGACGGCAAAAGTAAGCAATTAGATGTGATTGATTATTGCCATCTCTTTGCATCAAAATACCACCCAATCCTAGGTGACTTCGATCGGTATGCAACTCCGTTCCCGCACCTCTTTTGTACAAAGCTAACACCGGGCGTGAAACTAAGTTACTCCTAATTTCGTGGAATGCATTATTTTGCTCGTCGCCCCAATGCCATATTGCATCCTTCTTAGTTAGCATTGTAAGCGGTCGTGCAATGAACGCGAAATTTTTAACGAATTTCCGAAAAAAGCTAGCAAGCCCGACAAACCTCATGCACATTTGACGGTGTTTTGAACAACGAAACTGCTTGAATTTTTGTGTGTCCGGGACGTATTCCATTTTTGTCAACCTCGTAACCAAGAAATTCTACTTGCAGCATTAAAATTCGACATTTTTCAACCCTAAGTGTAACTCCTACTTCTCGAACGCGTTTCAACCAAAGTTTAAGAGCTTTTATCGCTGACTCACAGTCTTCAGCTCCAATTATACAATCGTCAATATAGGCTTCAATTATCATTTTATCTTTTAGAGGTTTTAGAATTCTTTGAGTCATACGAGAACACACGGCCGACTGGTGTGTATAAATACTCATAATGCCCATCTGGTGTTACTGAGATCTATGAACAAATCTCCCTCGTAATTATAATTGCCAAATTTTCCCTTAACATCTGCTGCTTCGTTCGAAGGTATTACGGTCGCCTCGGCTGCCCAAATGGTCAGTTTACGGGCTGGTAGCTGTTTGACTTGCGGTAGCTCTGCACTGGCTTCATCAAACAGCCGCAGTTGCCCCTTTTTCTGCACTACAAATTTTCTCGGTAGATCGGTGAAGGGCTGTCCTACAATCAGTGCGACTTCTTGCACCTCATCCGGGACGATGTATACGTCGACATCCGCTTCTGCCAGATCAACCTTGAGCTTCACTTTGCAAACTCCACATGGCCATACAGTAGAGCCGCCAAATCCTCGCAGTACTCGATCCGTTGCGCAACTCTTTATCTCCGCTTGGAGAGCATCACTTCGCCGCAAAGTAACGCATTCGCTGCTCTCTACTCGGCTTCTTCTTTTTCTGGGTTTTACAGCTTCTGGCGTAATGCCCCAGCTGATTACATTTGAAGCAATTGCCCTTGTTAGTGCGCTGTTTTTGTGCGTCTGTATCTTCTTCCGCTCTTGAATGCTTGTTATTCCCGAAATGACGATTATTTTTGCGATCTCTATTATCTTTATTTTTGTTCGAATTTTCATTCATATCGTATCTCGCCAAGAATCCGCGTAAATCTTCTAGGCTTGTGAAATCAGCTGCCCGAATACCTGCTTGAATGGCATCGTCTTTTATACCATAAGCAACACATTCCACTGCGTCTCGACCAGTGATATTACACGCACTCACTAACCCGATCTTTCCAAAGTTGTATGTTGCCATATCTTCTTCACGTCTCTTTGTTCTTTCCAACATGGTTGTTAATCGAACTGGCATTTCGTTCCGATTTTTGAAAATTATTAGCAACTTTTGTTCCCACTCGGTCCATTACAGAGCAATGGAGTCAAGCGCTTCATACCAAGTGCGCGCATGACCTTCGAACCGTTCGGTTATGAAAGTTGCTACTGTTGCGTCGCTCCATCTATGCTGCGTCTTTAGTCCTTCGATTTTTTCAATCCACTTTTCAATCGTTTGGTGCGCTTCCCTTGGATCATAGTTCGGGATAACATTTTTGGGTTCGCGCACGTTCACTTCTCTATTGTCTGAAGACTGTTAACTAGCGCGAGACAATCTTTCTAGCGTTTCAGTGAAACTGCTCGCAATTTCACGTATACAGCGCGTCGCGCTTATTGACCTCTCACGATGCCTAAATCGTGATCTCGATCTATCTCTGCGCTTACTTCTGGATCTGCGCGACTTGTGTCCATCACGATCTCTACTCATGCTTATCGATATTATGGATAAACAGAGTACACTAAACGGCTCTCACTTGAATACACGCTTCTCCTTTTGTATAACACACCAAACACTATTTAAAAGAAACACACGTATTTGGATATAATCCCACTTCTGATGTAAACTATTCTTAAAAAAAGGGGTCTTTGGTATTATAAAAAAGAGTCAAATAGGTGGATTCGAGATAACTCTGGAATGTATTTGCTTAATCGACACAAACTGGAGCCCGACCAACAATCGTGTAGTCTCGTGATCAGCGGCGAGTACGACTGTCCCTTCCGGTCCCGATTGGCCCGGCTTGTTCACCAGCGTAGATGGCGCTGGCATGTTGGTCCCAGTCTTACGACCAAAATAATGCTTACAGTATTAAAAATTAGAGGAAATTTAAATTTAAATTTTATACAGCTAAACATGCAAGAAAATTTAAATTTAAATTTTGAGCATACTAGTTTCGAATTTTCTTCAATTTTCAAAAGTGGAAAATTCAAGTGTTGAAAAGCAACCGTAAAAAATAGTGGTGCCGTTCGATACGACATGTTCTCGTGATCGTGTCAGGATCACGTCGTTTTTTTCTCGGGTCAAGATCGTATCTTCGACACCCGTCATCGGTTTTCTCTCAGCTCGACTTTGGCTCGAAATGCGATATATCAACTCGAGAGCGTGTCGGGTTTTCCATACCCCGTCGCCAGATGTGTGTCTGTGACGTAGCGGTCCACAGTGAGATGAAATGAGAAAAAAGTTTCAAAATGAGATTTAAAATGCGAGAATGCACCGATTTTTGATTTTTTATTGTTGAAAAATTTCCTAGAAAACGTTGCAAGTGGATATTTTATTTTTTTATTTATTTTATTTTTATGTTAATGCAAACAGCGAAAAGTTCCTTTTTTGCATTTCATTTTTTATCTTCCAGACAACATTTTTCTTATACTTCAATGCACAGCGATATACGAAAGAAGAAAAAAATTGTTAGCTTGTAAAGCTAATTGTTCTAAGCAAATTTGATTAACTAAATAATCAGAATTACAGAATATTTGTTTCCAAATTATATTCCTGCTCTGAAATTGCTTTCTTTTATTGTTTGGATGATACGTGGCCATCAAAATATAATACTGTAAGTTATTAATCAATTCTATAAACGAATTCTATAAACAAATGTATATCGCAGACATTAATAGGCAGAAACAAATCTTTTTTTCTTGTACTCTTGTCGTAATTATATTACCAATTATGCTTTCTGAAAAATATACCATCTGCTTATATCTGTTTATTTAATAAACAAAATATATAAACAAATGCTCATTTTAGGCTATTTTGAGCGAAACGAAATCAACTTTCCTTCTAATCTTGTTGCAATTATATTGCCAATGATGTTATCTAAAAAAATGTTGCCATGCATTAATATTCGTTCATTTTATGAACAAATTATATAAACAAATGCACATTGTATTGCAGGCGTTTTCAAGCGCCAACATTTTTTTCAAAAACAATTTTTTCAAAAAATGTTTATCAACAAATGTTATTCTTTTTAAATTTGTTTCGAAACATTTTTTTCAACAAATTCTCTTTAAAAATTTTTTGCTTAACACATTATTTTTTTATATATTTTTTCTGAACAAAATTTTTATTCAAGGCATTTTTTTGACATAGTTAAAAAATATTTTGTTTTAAAATTCTTTCAAGACTCAAATTAACGTCTTAATAGGCTACGAAACCCTTCCTTGTAGACGCTCGGCGCCTACTTGGTCTATTTTTGTTTTTTTGAACTTGCTGAAATTATATTGCCAATGATACTTAAACAAAACATGTTGCTATGCATTATTATTTCTTAATTAGATTAACAAATCATACATAAAGAAATTAAATAAAGGATAAAGAATGAGAATAAGAAACAAATAAGAAAAAAAAAATCATTTTGGACGTTTTTAGGCAAAAAAATGTCGTGTTTTCATTTAACCTGGCTGAAATTTTATTGCCAATGAAGTTTTCTGAGAAAATTTCGCCATGCATCAATTTTTGTTTCTTTTATGAACTAATTACATAATTATATTTACATATAAGGCGTTTTTAAACGAAAAGAAATAGTTTTTTCTTCTGATTATGTTGAATTTATATGTCCAACGATGTTCGAGAGCAAAATTTTGCTCATGATCGTTAATTGTTTATTTTATAAACAAATCGTATGACCAAATGTATACTGCAGATATTCATAGGTGGAAAGAAATCGTGATTTCTTTTATTATTTTTAAAAATATATTGACAATTAATTGTGTAGATACAATTTTGTTATTCCTCGCTATTTCTTTACTTTATGAATAAATTTGATTGAAAATTGAACTATTTTGTTGAATATTGATAAATTCATTTATAAAGCTTGAAGATTCATCGTTTTGGTTGAGAACTGAAGTTTTTTTTTAAATTTAACTACTTGGTGAAAAATTAATGTGCTTTGTGAAAAATTTTTTTTTTTTTTCAATCAATGCGTCAAAAAATGAACTATTTTGTTAAAAAATCTTTGGTTTTAGGTGGGAATTTATTCCATAATTGGAAATCTAGATACTCAAGTCGAAAATTAATCAGTTTAGCTACAAATTAATCTTTTTATTTGCAAATTCAACTAAAAATTGATTCTTTCGCTGAAAATTTAACTATATTCTTGAAAACACGTTTTTATTTTTTGAGAATGATTTTTTCAATAGAAAATTCATTCATTCGATTCATATGGTTGAAAATCCATTTCATTATTCATAATTGAAGTATTACAATTCAAGGTTTATTATTTTATTTGGAGAGTAATTTCTTTACCTGAAAATTCGCCCATTTTTTTAAAAGTTCGCTTTCTTAAGTAAAAAATTAATTTTTTAAATTGAAAATGTAACTATTTCATTTTTGGTGGAAAATTTATCCTTTTTATTTGAAAATTTACCTCCTTATCTAAAAATTCATGTAGTTTGTGAAAAATTAGTCTTTTTTTATAGAAAATTGAACGTCTTGGTAAAAAATTCAATGACTTGATTGAAAAATGAACTACTTGGTTAAAATTACATTTTATTGGTTGACGAAGTAACTATTTTTTTGAAAACTGTTTTTTTAGATTAGAAATTGACTTTCTCAAGTAACAATTTAACCATTCCCTCTTTTATTGAAAGTTCAACTACTTAAGTTTGTATTGAGAATTTATCGTACATATTTGGTGTAAAAATTTAACTGCTCGAATTAAAGTTTAACTGAATCGTTAAAGATTACTATCATTGGTAGAAAATTTAACTAGTTTATTAAAAAACTTGTATATCTAGAACATGTCAAAGATTTCTGCTAAAAAAATATGTATTCACGCCATCATTTGTGATCCTCAATATTGAAGAATGAATCAATAAATTTGTTAATTATATTATTTTAAGAAATCTCAAGAGAAAAACATTAAAAACTGAGCTATTAAAATATTTTTGAACCAGACACTTGTTTCATTAGACATCAAATAATTTCTATTTTAAACCGACTTAAAATAATGATAATTCTATAATTATTACTTATACATTGAAGTACAACACTCTTTTTCACAAATTAACAATTCAAAAACGAGAAAATTACAATTGTGAAGTTGAACATTTAAATGTAGGGTGCAGCAGTCTGGAATTTTCACGACTTAATCGAATGCATTCTATTCAAAACATTGCATTTGGATGTTTCAAGTTATTTATTACTAAGCCAAAGTACAACTCTTACACTATGGGGAAAATAAATTTCAGCATTTTCACTCCACCCATAACCAGTTTAACCAAGCAGTGGAGGAGTCAGGGGGGGCCGAGTGACGTCAAGCCATTGACAAATTTCCCCCTTCGCTCAGTTGAACTGAGAAGTGCACATCAGTAGAAGTAGTATCGAGAATCCAACACGATCCCGGGACGATATATCGACTTCCCGAGACAAATTCGAGTCGAGCCAAAACGGACGCGATCTACGCCCGATATTGGAAGCTAGGATCGAGTCGGGAGCGTGCCGAGATCAGGAAATATCGCCCGACGGCATCACTAGTAAAAAATTCAACTGTTGAAAATTCAATTTTGAATTTGCTTCAATTTTGGATGCTTTTGTTTATCGTTTAGTTTTGATTACCGGGCATTCTTTTCGTTGATGAAAGTGGCCAACCTTGGTATTTATAACTATATTTTTAATTTCATTTTTCAATATAATTTAAATTTTTGAAACTCGAATTATTACGAGCAGAAAGAAACAGATAAATAATATTAATCACTTTGGAGTTTTAGTTTCTACCTTCTTATTAATTCAGGAATTTACATTATTACCCTGTTAGTATATTTGGGTCGTTCCATAATTATTATTAGATACTGGTTTGTCTTTACATTTGCATTCCTTTTATTGGTAATAGAAATTTCTTATGTTGTTTTGCGAAACGATACAGTCTTTTACTTACAATATTCTATTCTCGGGTGAGAATAGGCGTGATTTCCGATGAATCATCCGGGCGCACTACAAAGCCGTACAGGGTCGTAAAACTCGCGTACACTTTGAGTCGATTCCGAAAGACAAGTCTATGTTTCGTTTGTTTATAATTAAGAAGCGAACTTCGGAATTTAACCCTTCAATTCTAATGGGGGCCCTTTGTCAATACAACTCGATCGTTTTACCTTCGAAGGGTATTAGTGATGTAGCGATATAATATTTTCTGCGAAATACGATTTTTAACTGAAGGGAAAGGTAACCTCGCGAGAGTTTTCACGACGGGTTCTGCTACTTCCTTGATCATTTTCGATTCAAGTTTCATCCTGACTTCGGTTGGTACTTACCTGGCCTGAACAAAGAATGGTAACACTTGGACACGTCTTTCATGAGGTTCTGACAAGGATTCAGAGATTTTTCACCTCGTTTTAAGATGTGAGGGAAAAGATAAATTCTTGATCAGACACGTGAATTGTGGCAGAGGAGCAAACCCTCACGAAAACCCGGAGCAATCCCTTGTACTGAAAGTCTACTTGTCCCGTGACACGTTGACCTTTACGTGAAATGCAAAGGGATTCTAACTATTATAGGCATGAGCTTTGGTGTACTTCTAGCTTTCAATCGTCGGTACGCGGGCATGGCTTTAAGGTTACGAAGCAATGATAGTTTCACACCTCCAAGAGCACCTATCACAAGGACAATTACTTGTAAAAAATATTTTTCGTACAGTCTTTGCAGCTCCCTTTGAAGGTCTTAATTCCTCTCCTCCTTTTCTTTCTCCTTGGCAGTGATGTTGTATTCGGATGGAGCCGAGAATTCGCTCATGAATATAGTTCGAAGTCTTGGAGAACAATGTCAGCCCTTGAGTGAGCAACGGAGACTGCTGTCCGAAAATCGTAGTTCCAGAAAATGTAGCACTTCTCGTGTTGGACAATTGCCTCTATCTCCCTTGCAGCGTTCGGCTGGGCAGGATAGGGTCGCGGCCAACGCCGTAAGAGCGACAAAGATGGTAATAAGGTACTCGTAGGGCCGCATTATGTCTTTAGATATACTTCGGTCCTGCGTGGGTGGGAAACCTCGATAGTATGTGTTTTAGGTACTCTGCGTGTGCATGACACGCTCTGCGCCTATCGCTGGGAACTTCTTGACATAAAATGCGGTCGCTGTATGCTACGGTGGACATGACACCGTTTTGGCATACGAAAATAAAACCTAGCACCAGCCACTGCGAAATGGGCGTCTTCGACTTTGAATCACTGAAGAGGCGAGATGGTTCAGCGAGTAACTTTTGATTCTCCCTGATCCATCTTTCCCTCTTCTGTATTCTCCTCCTTGCGTTAGATGACAGCTGTATTTTTCAACAATATGCTGCTTGATTGTCAGCATATTTGACTTGTTCAGTGTGTGGTTGAAGATCATCATCTCTCAGAAGGTGCCTGCTTTCCGCAATTGGTCTTATTGTCGCTTTCTCATCTTCTTCATATATAATTAAAAAATGAGGTTAAACAACCACCGCAGGGTCCCACTGGGAGAAACTGCTATCTAAAAATGACATCGTCTTCCAGTAGAACCACGGTTCTATTGGGACAGGCCGTCGAGACCCTCGTATCCAGGGATGGTCCCGAAGGAATAACCCCTAAGCGAAGGCGTAACAACCGTGCCCAAAGCTGAATGGCACCTGGGCAAGGTGTCTAAAACCGTATCTCTGGGATACCGGGCGACCTCTCAGAGGATGCAGCCTCATCCTTGCATGCAAATAATAAGTTCGTGGCGGATTTATGGCGCGCATGCACACTCTGTGGCAACAGAAACACCCAGAGCTTTATCACGTTTCGGAACAGTCTTTGCGAAATCAACACGCCTACCTCTTGGAAAATGAATATGTACGCGGAGCACTTCCCCAACCGCTGCTTGAATACGGTGCAAGCGCAGATGAGGAAGCGACATTAAGACCAACCGCTGGAAGCAGAAACTTTCTGGGAGATGATAGCTATTTCAGGACAAGGAGGAATATTGAACTACTGGTTCCTCTCAGCCCGAATATCTGGCTGAAATGGATGCCTCCCTTCGTGAGGATATCTCGAAGGAGTCCGACCTCCGGACCATCAATTGTTCAGTTTATCGTACTGCGAGAGCATTGGCTGCTTCAAATCGAAGGCTCAAACCGACGATGAATCAAAAGATCAAAAGACGCTTGCATGAACTGAACAAGAAGATTGGATGGGCAATACTAAATGCGTTCCGTGTTCAATGTGTGATTAACTACATATCGTCTGGTAGACCGTTCACGGAAAGAGTTCGAAAGTTCGCCCAAGAACTGAGGATCTCGAATCACACCCTGAACAAGTCAAAGCTGCTGACAATGAACCAGCACATTGTTGAAAAAATACGGCTGTTATCTGACGCGAGGAGGAGAATACAGAAGAGAATACATCCGCTTCGAGGCATTTCGCGACAACCTCATTATATCTGAGAAGGAATGTCTATCAATCACTGCCGAATAGGTGAAAAAAGCACTCAGAGGCACAAAGAACTTCTTCACTGCTCAACCAGATTATATCAAAAACTTCTGGTGGAAGAAGATGATTTCTACACAACAACATTTGGCCCGCACATTCAACTCATATTTAAAGTCAGAGACGCCCATTACGCAGTGGCTGGTGCTAGGACGCACTACACTCCTACCGAAAAAAGGCAACTTGTCCAACCCAGAGAATTGAAGGCCAATAACTTGTTTGAACACACTGTATAAGATCTTTGCAGCTGTCCTAAACAACAAGATTGTCCGGGGAATTGAACCTGTGTGGCGTGAGATGTACGAACAACGTGGGTCGAAAAAAGGTGTAGCAGGCTGTCGAAAAAACCAGCTCATTGACAGGTGTGCCTGTAAAGACGCTGCAGCCCATCAACGTGTCCTGCCAATGGCCTGAATTTACTACCAGAAAGCTTCCGATTCAACATTTTGTAGACTTATCATCTGTCTGTTGGGAAGTTTGAAGGTGCATCCACACATTGTGAGATGCATAGAGATTGATGCTCATTTGGAAAACAAGATTTAGTATCTGATCTGAAAATTATCGTGCGACACAAACCAGCGCGAGCATGAGGCCCCTTATGTATTTTATATGGATGACCTGAAGATCTATGCCTCAGGAAAAATCAAACTTCAAACTGCCATCAATATCGTCAAGAAGTACACAGGAGAGATTGGGATGGACTTTGGATTTGATAAATGTGCCAAAATTCATCTGAAGAAAAAAAAAGATTGTTGGCGTTCCCAAGGACCCTGAGCTTGTGGATATAAGTGTTATTAGACATCTTAACAATGGAGAGACCT
>JAABKJ010010114.1:0-11043 GCA_011634705.1 Andricus grossulariae
AAATTATGATTATCTTATAGCGGTAGAGTCGGTAATTACAGTCTCAGTAATCGAGCATGGTTAAGTCATCGACATTCTCAGAGTTCTTATCCGTCCATGGTAACACTTCAAGTATCTTGTGGTTTATGTCTTACCGACCGTGGCACAGTTACCATAGTTAGGTTATTCGTAGGTAGTTATCGATGTTACATAAAATTTGTAAAATTTCGGGATGTAACAGAACTGATCGCCGGTCCACTTGAGGGAGCTTCGACCGTGCAGGGGAACAATTTATCTCTGAAAAAGTCACGAACTTGTAGCTAGGTCTCGAATACGAAATAAAAAAATTAAACATTACATCCTTATTTTTTCGCACTTGCTTCGCTCGTGCGCTAAGTACGGACTCATGCTTCGAGCCTCAGGCTTATGCTGCAAAATATACACTTGCACATAATCACCTATTTTGCGCAATTGTATCACAAATAACTATTTTGTTATTTTATTGCAGATGAGCACCGTTCACTATTTTCGTTTTTCTTGACTATTATGTAACAAGCTTAACATAGATATATGTAAGATAAATACGTGGATTAGATCAATGTGGACTTATTCTGCATCTCGTTAGGTGGTTATAAGTTATCGTATATTCAATAGCAACCGATTTAATGATAAACATTAAGAAAAATTTTTTGCAAAAACTGATCAGAAAATCACCATTATTCCGGAATTTTGTAGAATTTTTACTCAATCGTACTAGGCTTGACCGTCAAAGGATTAATAACACTGACGAGAATATTAAATTTACTATTGTAAAATTTTATTATTGAACCAAAGCCAGACATATTTAGCAGTATTAAAATTTGTTGTTGACATGAGCAAAAGTAACTTTATTGTCAAATATCAATCCAAAGTTGTATTTTTGCAACAGCTGATAAATTACAATTTTTCAATATTTTCATTGTATAATTTAAATGGAAATAATTATTTTTGAAAACCAATTTTTTTTATCCCACTAGTTGAATGTTAAACCCAAAAGATGAATTTTTTTGCAGAAAAGCCAACTCTTCATCAAAATAGATGAACTTTCAACGAAATAGTTACATTCTCAACCAAAGAGATGAATGTTTAGCCAAGAAGATTAAATGTCTATCAAAAAATATAAATTTCTGATAAAAAGTGGATATGTTGAATTTTCAGTTAAAAAATTAATTTTCAATCAAAAAAGTAATTTTCAATTGAAAATAAAAATTTATTCAAGGAAATAAATTTTCAATCAAAAATATGAATTAGTCACCAAGAGGATTAATATTTTGCCATAAAAGACAAAGTTTCAACAAAATACAAAAATTTTCAACTGAAGTAGGTAAATGTTAAGTCAAACATGAAATAGTTAAAGTTTCATTAAAAAAATTAAACTACAATAACAAATTTTCAATTTATAGTTAAATTTTGAACTAAAAAAAGTTTTTTCAACTAATGTGATGAATTATCAATCAAAAAAATTAATTTTTAACAAAGTAGTTCCATCTTCAACCAATCAGTTAAACTTTGAACCAAAAAAGGTTTTTCCTTCAAAGTGTAAACTTTCGAAGTAAAATATGTCATATTACAGGATCAACTTATAAAGAGAAGCTTAAATTTTCAACATAACTAGCAAAGATTGGTGGTAAGTTTTGATTTTCAAAACTATTATTTAAATGTGACTAATGCCCAGAAAATATAGAAAAATGATTATTTTTCATTTATTGTAATAATTCCATTTTGAATTGTAATAAAAATACACATTTTCAATGTTAGCGTCAGATGGACGAAACTGCAAAAGCCTTTTGCGCATTCCGACGCAAGTATTTAGTTTGGCAAGTAGAGAAAGTAGAGAAAGCGGCGTTTGTCAGACGACATGTCGCAATCAAAAGTTGTCGAAGCAACATCGTTTTAGTTGGCTCTTCACAGATTTTATATGGCATTTTTAGCTCAGTGAGCCTATTTTAACACAAGAAAGCCCCGCGTCTTATTCCACTTGACTGAATAACGATTTTTGATTTATTAATGTCTCGAGAACCAATGCCAGATGCTACTTCTACGTTGTTCTAATTGTCGACTTGGCAATTATTTAAAAAAAGGGTTTATCAAATGTATATCAATGAATGTGTGTGCGTTTTGTGAATGCGTCTAATTATTTATTTAATTCATCTTTGTTCATTTAACATGCGAATCGAATCTCGTTTTTAACGGACTTTTTTTAACAAATACTGGATCTCGAGTGACCATATTATCATTTTCTTTGATCATTAGTATATGGATACCAAATTAAACTAAAAGTATTCGTGTTTTTTAGAAGGACCTTTTGACCTTTCAAACAATTACAACAATTTTATGTCAATATTCTTTTTTATTCGATTAATATATATTTCATATTCATTTCAAATAGCGCCGGCACGGGGAGTCAAGATTCATGACTCCAACTAATAGAAGGTAAAGAGGTGGTACTCAGTTGCCTGGTATTCCTCGTATACGTTGATCGCGTATTTCTATCAAAAGCAGTGAAATATTTAACGTTAGTCGAAATTTAACGTTTGAGATGACAGAGAAAAGTGATAATGTGACCGTAATGACTCTTGAACAAATGCGAGATTTCCGATGTGTTCAAAATTAAGTTTTTGAAGGAATTGTTTTGTATTTCTATGAAAGTAAAATTGAAAAAGAATGAGCTCTCTGAACGGCTTGAAACTAATCAGAGAAATTTAGAATCTTATTTCTTCACGCAATTAAAGAAAAAGTATGGTCGCAATTGATTTTCCTGACATGAATCGAGTATCAGTCTCTCGCACAATGAGATTCGGTTCATCTTGATAAAAGCAGCAGTCAAACGAAATTTCAGAACAAATCGAATTCTTCCAAGAGCTTCGGAAGCAATGCGAACGGCAAAAATAGCTACACTAATAATAGTCGCGAAAAAGTCAAGGTTAATGCTTCACAGTCTGATATTGCGTGGGCTGGTGTCACAGGCAATTATCATTTGAATCAAGCTAATGTAACACAGCAGTGTTTGGATAATTTTGGAAATGGCATGAACTTTGAACCGCGACGAGATGCTTAGCAATTTCGCACGCCTAATGTGAGTTTTCCTTCTTCTCATCTGCGACTACCCGAAAATCAATACTCTAACAATCATAACGGGTCTTGAAACTGCATATTGGCGCATTTTCTCATGATTCAACAATGCGCTAGCATCCATACGATTTATTTTGGTAATCTCGCAAATCATGTGCTTGATAATTCTCATAGTAAAACGAATGCAAAATTTAATAAGCACGTTCCACAATTTCCCCAGTATAATTTTATCTGTGTATGATGTGCCGATTCCATATTTGATTGATACGGGTTGTTAATTACCGTGTATTTCTGAAAACTGTTATGATTATTCAAAATTACATGGGGGGTTCAATGAATTTTCGGTCACTAACATTATTTTACTGACTGCTATCGGAAAGAAACCGAACGCAATTAAAAAAAACAAGCTTTTATAAATATTAGAATCGGAAATAATTCTTATCCAACAACATATATCGTAGTTTCACGACTCTCAAATTATGTGATTATAGGAAATGATTGGTTCCTCTGATATGGTACCATTGTTGATTGTGAAAACAAATCTCTCGTTGTAAATAGTAACCCGGTACCTCAGGCACAGAAGCTTGTTTTGATTTAGGTCGTATTAAAAATTGTTATCACTCAAGTTTGAATTATGATTGATTCACTTATAATCAAGGTATTGAAAATATACCAAAATCATTAGAGAATGAAATAAGTAATGCAATAAGCAGGTTTGATGGTGCAACAAATGAAATTCATCAAAACGATTTATGTTATCATTTTGATAAAAACAATCGCATTGATAATGATTTGTGCATATCTTTACTGTCCTGTGAGAAAGATTCATTTTGTGTTGAACACAATGCAGTTAATAAAACATTTTCAGAAATATTACAATTATCTTTGGAGGAAGTCAAGGGAAATAACGTATTTGAAAAAGATTTTGATTCATCGATCCCAGAAGAAAATAATTTTTTAACCCATTTTAATGCATTGCGTTTTTCAGGAAATGAAATTAAAACGGAAAATTCGAGTTTCTCGGACGGTATCCGATCTATTGCAGTTTCACTAAGGGAATTGCATGATCGAGAAAAAGAGATGTTTATAGAAAAAATGTCAGAATTCGATAAGTTTTAACCCCGAAGAATGTGTGAGTAAAAGTAGATTAGAAAATCCAGGAAATACTCAAATGCGGTATAATTGAGCCTTCCAAAAGTCCATATTGTAATCCACTTAGAATAGACGTAAACAAGTTAGAATTATTAATAAGATCATCGAAACTAATTATGAATCCCCACCCCTGTTAAATGAAATCATGCAGAAGTTCCATGGTGTTAATTTTACAAGTATATCAACGGCTGATCTTGCAAATGGCTACTGGCAAATACCTTTGCACAGGGAGCCCCGAAAATATACGGCATTTTTGCATGGTTCACGGATGTATCAATTTTGTCGTATACCATTCGGTAGCAAAGATGCGGGTTCGGCTTTCATGAGGGCACTGAGTTTAGCTTTGGGAAACCAATTTAACTGTTCTTCGACTCTTTATATTGATGATTTGTTAATAGCTACTCCCGGTTCGCTGTCTGATCATTTCAATTAATTAACTGAAATAGTTAACATATTACAAAAACAAAATGTTACCCTAAAATTGGAAAAATCACACTTTTGTCAAAAATCAGTACGTTTTTTGGGTACGTGCTCCTTATTAAAGGGGTGCTTGTCCCCTCAGGATTGTTTAGATTTGATTCGAAATACTCCCGTTCCGAGTGACCGTACACAACTACAACAATTCCTCGAAGTGTGCACGTATTTTCGGTAATTCAGTGTACTTCATTCTAATTACGTGGATCCTTTCTAAGAATTATTGAGCGAGTCGAATCACTGGATTTAGACACGTGATCACACGCGCGCTTTTGAAGAACTAAAGCAAAATTTCAGCGATTCTATAATGCTCCGTCATATAATTCCAGATGCCCCTTTCAAAATGCAAACCAATGTCTCCAACCTCGGAATTCGAGGTGTTCAATGTATCTTCGTTTTATTGGACACATTTTTTAAATGTGTCAAAATATACCCGAATAAGGAAGCCACTTCAGTCACTGCGGTAATAAGGAAGTTGTTTGATTCGTACATGCCGTAAATGGGTGAACCAAACCAGATTCTTGCTGATAATGAAACACAGTACACTTCTCCTGTGTGAGGTGATGAGTTGCGTGAATCTGGAATTCAGACAGCTTACATTTTGATTCGGTACCCGCAAAGTAATTCAACTGAACGCGTTATGAAAGTATTAGGCCGACTCTTCCGAACACTGACTTCGGAATGACATGCGGGTTGATCGAAACATATTTCGGACATCGAATTCTTTCTAAATATCACAACTCATTGTTCTACGGGGTTTTCTCCATACGAATTGCAATTCGGAGCTAGCCCACGAAGAAAATACGGAAACTTAATGATTTTCCTGTTAATGCGGACCTCTTCAATGACGCCAAAATCATATTAGCTGAAGAATGGATTCATAAAAGTTTTAAATGCCGAAAATTTCATAGGGATGCATCCATTGTCCTACTCAATGTTGGTGATCAGGAATTGATTAAAGTTTCACGTCAATCAAAAGCAATTGATAAACTTGGTGATACATTTTTTCACTTATATTTTGGCCCACACAAAATCTCTAAATCTTATAATAATAATTCATTCAAACTGATTCATCTCCGTAACTCAAAACCACTAAAGGGAAATTTAAACCAATGCAGTTTAAAAAAATTTATCCAAATGTAGAAAAAGTATTTTCTTTAAGTAGAGTATCGATATCCTCCTGCAATAATTCAAGAAAATATGATGTCTACAAGTAAATTACCGTCCGCACTGATATCTTGCATTCTGTGTGATTAGGTGGCGATACGCGTATGTTTGAATCTTAGGTAACTAGAAAACATTATTAGTAAGCGTGATAAGTGATCGTTTCACCAGAGATTGTCACCGTTTTTAAGTATTATGTATAGTATGTTATTTGATACGGATTTTGACGTGCGGCACGTTCGACAAATTCCCCTAATGTAATACATGAGAAGGGAAATGTGATGAAAAAGCACATTTTCAATGTTCGCGGCTGATGGATGATACTTCAAAAGCCCTCTGGCGCATATCAACGCAAGTATTTAGCTTGTAGGTTATGACACACTAATTTCAAGGTATCATTACGCCAATTAGGGTATTGCTGTCAAGTGGCAGCGAAAACACACAGTAAAGTAGAGAAACCGGGTTTTTTTTTTGATGACATATATCATTTAAAAGTTGTCGACTCAACATCGTATTAGTAGGACACAACAGTGATAGCTGTCGATGACAAACTGGACACGACAGTGACAGCTGACGGTGGCAAGCCCCATGCTGATTCAACCCTTGATCCTCTAAACTCTTAAAACCGAAAGATCCAATAACTCTCTCTATAAAGCTCATAACCAGCTTCGCTACAGCGAATTCAAATCGGGCAAGTGCCCAATCATAATTGAACGTGAAATTAACTCAGAAAATGCGATAAAAGATCTTGCTGTCGATACGACTGTTCGCGTTTTACAGAAGTACTTTCTCGGCCCTATTAACGACGTTCGTAGCAGTGGCCTTGGGAAACTCAAAGTCATGGCTAAGTCCGCCTAATCAGCTAATATGCTGTTGCAAGGAATCCCCCAAAAAATCATCGGCTTAAAAACTCTTATCGCAGCCAGTTTTGCAATTTGCCGAGGTATCATTTGCGGCATATTTCATAAGATTTCCAGGTGAGAGATTATTCAGAACCTTCAGGTCTTAGGTCCCCGAAACTCAGAATGCGAAAGTTGAATCCTCAAAATCTGCCCTTATCTCTTTGGAAGGAACTTGCCTTGCAGAAAGAGTATCTCTCTTCTTGGTCTATTTTCAGGTTGACTCCCACATCCCTCATCCAAGATTGTGTCCTAATTGCCTTTGATTTGGGTACGTCAGCAAACATTGTGAACCTAGCCGACGTTGTGAACGCTGTGGATCTTCAGATGTCCACACCGACTATTATCCCTCTCCTAACGATGAAAGTAAGCGCACATGCGTAATCTGCAAGGGCGAACACATGCCAACATACAAAGGTTGTCCGGAATTCATTTTCGAAAGCGAGCTTCGTATTTTCGCTACAAGGTACAAGATGATGTTCCTCCGCAACCAATCATGAAATTTTTCTATATTTCCAGAGCTAAATGATGCCCCGGTACCCTCATTCAGCACTCTCCGCCCTCAACATTCCAGGCAATCATATACCAAGTCAACATCAACTGCTACGGCTCGCCCTGCGAAATCCTCATCCCAAAGTCCAGGAAGGCATTCGGTGCCCAGCCCCAGGACCACAGCTTTCTCGGAGGTCGGTTTTCATCCTATCTCATTCAAAGGACCGTCAGCCAGTCCATCTTTCGCTCACCTTCATAACAATGGAAGATCAGAAAGCTTCTTGCCTAACGGTTGTGCCACGAATGTTGGCACGATCCTATCTGCCCTGATGAACCTACTTGGGATCTTATCCTCGGGGTCACTTGATTCAGAGGAGGGGCACAATAGCTTCAACACACTAATACGCAGTGTGACGAATCTAGCAGAATCTTTTCTCAGGGAAGATAGACTCAGTAATAGTCATTTTCCTAGATCAACTCTATCCCTAGTACAGAAGATAAACTTGAGACCGTGGTAATCTCAATTGATACCTCGATAAAAAAGCTTCTTATTGTTCCAGTTTATAGGGTAGCCACCCCGCTAATGTTAAAACATCGGTGACGTGGTCCAAATTTTTAGACTTCAATAAAGATTGAAATTTTAGCTCGGTTATTATAAGTGGTGACTTTAATTGCAACAATACTCTCTGGGGTAGCTAACATAATTGTAGAGAAGGAATTGAGCTTTGCTCTGCCTTAGATAAGACAGATCTAATCCCTCTCAACACAGCTGGAGCCACCTTTTGTACCTGTCCTAGAAGCCGGCCATCAATCATTGATCTGAAATTCGTTTCTCCGAATCTATACACACGCTCTTCTTGGGGGGTATTTTGCAGGATGGGGAGCTGTTTGTGTCTACGGACTCAGACTATCTTTCTGAGTACAAAGCCTTTTTAAAATGCGTGTACGAGGCTGTGCTTACTGCGTGTCCAAAGGCTAAACTTGCGGGTAATGCCCACTGCCCACTTGAACGACCTTCCGTAGACTGAAGAACTTTGCCTCCAACTACCTTTTTGACTTCTTTCTCTATGAGTTTCCGAGAAAATAATTTCTGGAGGCTCCCTTCACGAAGAATAAGCTCTCCATTACCTTATCCTCACTAAAAACCAAATCTTCTCCAGGTTTAGATAGAATGGACTATAACATCATTTAGCGATTTCCTGAGAAAGTTGAAATAACTCTCCTCAACATCATCAATGAAATCCACCAGTCTGGTTCTTTTTCAAAATCCTGGAATGAATTTCTCGTCCTTTTTATTCCAAAATCAACCCCCGGAATCTTGCTATTTTGTCAACCGAGATCCTCTTGGGATTCGTAAATCGAGAGATCGTTGCAAGCCTCTTCCTGAAATTGATTAGGGCATTTCCTAGTACTGATCCTCGGATTCTTATTGAGGACTTGAAGGATATTAGTATACCCCGACAGATGGCTCATTTCAGCTATAGATCTACATCCTGCAAAAATATCTATTACAAGATCAATAGAGAATTTCGTGGGTACAAGACGGCAGACAAAAAAAGATCAAGAGAAGAAGAGCGGGATGAGCAGGGAGAAGAGAAGTTGCGGAGAAGGTTTAAGAAGAAGTCTCCACCGGCGAGGAATAAGGTAAAAGGGAAATTCGATCTAGAGAGTTCGGAAAATCTCATTAAAGGATTTCGAGAGGAAATGAACCGAAGTCTGAATGACATGCAAAATCGAGGGAATGAGGTTTGGGAGGAAATGAGGAGAGTTAGAGAAGTCGAAAGAATGGGAGCTGGTGTAGCGGCAAGAAAAAGATAAGGTTTGGAAGTAGTTGAAGGATATTGAGAAAAAGCAAAGGATGAGTGAGAAAGAGCGAAAATGTGGTATGGAGAAGTTGAAAGAAGGAGTGAGAAACCTAGAATATAAGTCTGAGGATATGAAGAAAGGCGATGAAGGGATGAGAGAAGGAAAGAGAATAGAAGAAGTGAATGAGAACGTTTTCCTAGAAAATGTGAGAATGAGGACAAGATTGAGAGAATTAGAAAGGAAAATGGAAGTAGAAGAGAAGACGATACAAAGTAGAAATATAGTGATCAGAGGAACGAAAGTGGATAGTGAATCAGGAAGAGAAGCAGTAAAAAATTTGATGGGGAAAATTGGGGAAAAAGTGCACCTGGAAGAGGTAAATGGAGTAGGAAGGAAGAATGAAGGTAAATCGCGTATATATATATATATATATATATAAGTGTATAGGTAGAGTCCATGGCGACGAGAAGAAGAAGCGGAGACTATAGGGATAGAAGGGAGGAGGTGACAGAAACTGTAGAGGGTTAAAGAGAGGAGAAGGCGGAGCGACGGGGTTTCCACAAAATTAGGGATGAGACGTAAGGACTGAAGAAGCAAGAAAGGAAAAAAGAAAGACGTGAGAGTAACGTTTTGGAACGTATCGGCATTAATGAATAAATATGAAATATTTTGGGAAGAGGTGAAGAAATGGGATGTAGTGATGTTGAATGAAACCTGGGTAGATGAAAAGGATTGGAGGAGGGTGAAGAGGTTGAAAAGGAAGTTACCCAAGGGTTATATGTGGCAGATGCAAGAGGCAATCAAAGAGAAGATGAAGGCAAGAAAGAGAAGGGTTATTGTGTCAGGAGTAAGTAATGAATTGGTGGGAGGAAAGACAATAGAAATGAGATTTCAGGAAACAGATGGAGTAATGACGAAAATAGTGAAGACAGGAACAAGAAAGGTGAGGATAATTTGCATTTACAGGAGAAGGGGAGACGAAGTAGGTTGGAGTGTGATTAGGAACTGGGTGGCGAAAAAGAATGATGAATTGGTTTTGATAGAAGGTGATCTGAATGCGTGGACAGGGGAACAGGAAGAGGAAATATGGAATGAAGAGAGTGAGACTTTAAGGAGAAAATCGAAACACAAACAGGTGGACCAGGAGGCTAGGACTCTGTTGGAAATCCTGGGAGAAACAGGATGGTTCATTTGTAATGGCAGTTCAGAATCATATGAGGAAGGCAGGTTACGTTTGCAGGAAGAAGGCAAACAGTAATAGACTACATTATGGCCAACGAAAGGATAAGGAGGCTGTTGAAAAGAATGGAAGTAGGCAAAGAAATAGGGTTAGAACACTTCCTGGTCATTGCAACGTTGAAATGCGGGAATTGGAGAAGAGAGGGAAGGAAGAAGGAGGGAGCGACAGGAAAAAAGGCAAAGATGAGCAAATAGGGAGTTGATAAGCTAAGAGAAAAATATTATAGTGAAACTTTTTCCACATAAGCGATTATCAAAAATTGGAGGTTCATGAAAGAAAAAGAAACGATGAGGGAGTTTACTATCTCACCTCATGATAGCGAGGAAAGACTCAATACCAGACCACATTTATTGGGATGATCCGAATGAGCTAGTCGACCGTTTTCGTTTACTGCTGGCATCAAAACGAGCAGGCAATGAAAGTCACAGTAATGAAATAATTTCTATCATTGAAGAACTGCGGAAGGCTCAAATCATATATTAAGAGAGTGCATTTGATTATAACGTCAGTATTGAAATGAGCATTGACGTGTTCGGACACAATCGTCAGTTAACCTCTGCACAGTCTTAACGTGGCTTCTACTTGTCAAAATTGTTTAAGAGTTTTTTCACGAGTTGATAACTTGAAGAGACAGCAGATGTACTCATGTAAAAAAGCACAGAATCTCTCTTCCCACATGAATAGCTATGATAAATCTGAAAGCTATGAATTTGTCCCCCTCAAATT
>JAABKJ010010115.1:0-11043 GCA_011634705.1 Andricus grossulariae
TGAGTGACTTTGTGGTTTAGTGTTATTTTCTTAAACCTGGCATTGGAAAAGACGACCTAAGCGACAATGTAACTTATGTCTGTTTTTACTTTGGCCGTTTTTCCGAATTGAAAATAATAAAGTGACTCCCACATATGAACAATATAAAAAATTAGTTTGTGAGGTTTCGTGGAGGCTTGCCCCAAGTCAGTAATTCACGAAACTTACTCTGTTATGCCACGCATCTGTGACTGTCACGCTCGTCGAACGTTTGGTCAACCTAATCTAGTCTGTATGGTTGGTTCTGTTGTTATGTGTATCGTTGATATCAATATTTTCATTAAATAGTTCTTCATAAATATTTTATACTTCAAAACATAATGTATAAAAAAATAAAACAGTGAAAACGGTGTTTTTGTCTTCTATTTTAATTTTAAAAAGTAGAGCATATGTTAGAAAAACTAGACTGGCCCTGAAAAGTTTGCCCTAAGTAGGGAAATTATCTGAAAAAGCGTTACACGCCATGTATGGCCCTTGCCAGTTTACCCTGCCAGGGCCACGCCACAAGTAGGAACAACTGACCAGTGCCTTACTACGCCCACATTCAGATTTCTGCATGGGGGACAGCAGTATTAATGGAGCGGGAATACTTCAACACCGACATTCAAATTGATCCTTCACAAATATTACCGTCATAAGTCTGTTTTGGAGGGTCCGAAAAGAAACATCATAAGCGACAAATTGGGTTTTGCGAATTTTTGGCGCTAACTATGATTTTTTTGCAGTTTTAGTATGCAAATGGTTTATATTATATGAAACACTACTTTCTATGTATTTAGAAATTTTCTCTTAGAATAGAGTTAAAAAATCGTGGTTTTTTCGCCATTTCTAGACCAGTTATAAATTTTTCAGTTAGAGCGAAACAATAATAAATTAAATTCGACATAAATAATTGTTTGAACAACCTATTAATATTTATCACTGTTGAGCATAAAAAAAGTATTTAAAAAATGAGGCATTTTTTTTGTTCTTAAAACTGTATAACTTTATTACAACATAAACATTTTATTTGAACATTGAAATAGACTTGGAAATGTTACAGTAGTTAAAATCGGAACTATCTCTTTCAGGCGATGTTGAGAGTTTGGTTGTCGGAAATGAAATAACAATATGATCGAAGTACAGAGAAGTCGATGGACGGAAAAATTCGGAAAAACTTAGTGGGAACAAAGTGTAACCCGATTGGTTCACGTTAGAGGGTGGAGACAACGGTTTTTCTTAGAGGAAGGGATAGTGAGGATGTTGAAAGTTTGCCAGGAAGGGACTCAGGGGTTCAGCAATTAGGCTAGGAGTAATAAACTTTATGGCCCGCTCGAGACAACTTCTTTATCTAGACAGTTAGAGAACGTGCTCTTGCTCGAAGAGAGAAGATTAAATCAATAAAGGAGCATCAATGGTCAATACAAATTCCGAAAGTTCGGACCCAAACAGTTTAAGTGAAAACGACCGTCATGAAGGAAATAGTAGGTTTATGTGTTTATATTTTGGCACTACCTCCATAAAGAGCTTAGGATCGGAAATTTCTCTACTTTGGGTTCTTCCCAAGACATGGTTCACATAACAGCTGACTATTAAAATAGATATGCAAAAAAAATAATTGTTACAACGTAACAATCACAATGTTCATTCAAAATAATGCTAGAAAGTTACAGGCTTGTCTTTAATTTTTCACTTTTAATAAACTTCTTAATAAGTGCGAGGTAATAATTAATGCAATTTAGCAAGGCTGATTGGTCAAACCAATTATTATTGTTTATAACGATCTTCTCCTATGGTAATGCTAGATAGTTACGGTTTTTTCTGAAATTTTCAACTTTTTTCTCCACTTTGTACTTAGAGTGGGGTAATAATTATTGCAATTTAACAAACATAATTTTGCAAATACATTATTATTATTATTTATGACTATCTTTTCTCAGAGTAATGCTAGAAATTTGCGCTTTTCTCTGAAATCTTCAGTTTTGCTTTGACTTCTTAGTTATGAACAAATAATAAATTAACATCAACACGAATCATTTTTTGAATAGTATTATATTTTGTTAGAGCGAATTATTCATACTGTTCCGCCAATGTTTTAAAAATATTAATTCAAACAAAGAGGCAGTAGAGGTACACTGCAGATAAAAACGAAGAATGGAATAATTAGGATCAGGTGGGAGGAGTAGGTCCTTGAAAATACGTTGTCAGCGATGATAACATACATATAACGCGATTAAAAAGGTCTGAATCCAGTAATTAATTGATTATGGCATCTCACGAGACAAGGTAGACTTACTGCAGTTAGGAAATTGTTTCCGCTACTCTCCTACCACTTGTGGTAAATATTGTTTTTGACTTTCGTCTCTAGTAATAAGGGAATTAAAGTCAGATATCAATTCGACAAACGTCTGTTTTATTTCAAAAAAATGTTTCCGAAAAGAAGAGGGAGTTTGTTTGAAAAATAATTCTTTGTTATTTTATAAATTTGTTCGTAACTAAAAAGCCAAAGCAATGTTAAAAATTTCGGAAAAAACCGCAACTTTCAGAAATTATCTAAAAGAAGATAGTTATAACCAATATAAATTTGTTTAAACAATTATTATTTCCAAAAAATTATTAATTATTACCTTGCTTGATTACAAAGTGGACAAAAAGTTGGAAATTTCAGAAGAAACTGCATCTTCCTAGCATCACTATACGAGAAGATAGTTACGAACAACAATAATTTGTTTATACAATTGAGTGTGTCAAACTGACTTAATCGTTACGCCGCTCTACTTGGAATGTTAAAGAAAAGTTTGAAAATTGGGCAAAAGCATCGATGTAATTGTGAAGAGAAATATTGATGCTTAACTTGATTCACCTAATAAATTTCACGGATTCTAGCAAAGGTCGACGTTTTGAGGCCTCCCAAGTCAGAAAAATAGTTTGTACGTCAGTGTCTGTCTGTCTGTCGTTGTCGTGGTTGTCGTCTGTGTACCGGATAACTTTCGGAAGACTAATCCGATTGGATTGTGCTTTGGCACACAGTTTTAAGGGCCAAAACGAAAGAACCAGTTTGTTTACCAGCTATTTTGGATGAAAATTCTAAAAGTAAGAGCATTTACAACATTTTTTAGAACACTTTTTTTCAATATTTAAAAATTCTATGTACGGCTTTTCATATTACTCGAAAACTCGAACAATTTATTCTCATGACTTTTTTCGATAAACACAAAATTATCAGAGCTATAGGATTTTCAAAATCCAAAAAAATGCATTTTAAACCAAACAACGCTGAAGAATCCAAAATTCCATTTTGCGGTCAAACTATGCAAGATACGAAAAAAAATGAACAACCTAAAATTGTGTATGCAGAAAGATCAACCAATTTGTTACTAATCACTTTTTAATGTCTCATTCCTGGATTCATACTCTTAGGACTGAGAAATCCTATTTATCTTACCCTTTAAATAATTAGACGACGTTGTCTGCGATCATCGTAGTCAATAATTTCATCATTATTAATTCTTCGAATTTTAAATATGCAGTATATAGAATTTACAGGGCATCACCATGATGCACACGCTAATTTTTCCTCGAATAAACCAAACTTTGATATTGATCAAAACAAATGCTGAATTTCAATTCCTCCAAATTACAATCCAAGTAAAGCTGATTAATAACTAACTAATGCTATCCAACCACTAACAGTAAAACTTGAAGTCCATCAATTTTTGGTAAAATTTCAGTTTGATTATATATCAAGCATAAGACAAATGAAATTTTAATTCAGTAGGACCTGTCGAATCGGAACTCATCGCATCGAAATTCTCGGAGGGCTATAGTCCCCACTTTTCAACCTCACCGCTAGCCATGATAGGTAGGCGCATGCGCACAGAGTCACAGCAGACGCCACCCGATGGACGTCAGTGCTGTAGGTACAAAAACTTAACGACCTATAACGGCCGGTCAAAGATTAAAGCCCTGAACATTAAAGATACGTCACTGCCAGGAGGTGTAGCTTTGTTCCTGCGACCTGCGTGATCGAAAGTGGAGACCCGCTCCATCCCGATCCGACGAGTTCTACTGTATAACAGTTCTGTCACTCTGGTCTATATTAGTTACATTACAGAATTCCAGAACTGTTACATATCCGCACAGTAACAGCGTTACAGAACAGTGTGACCCTTATGTTCCTTTCTAGGAACACGTGTGACATTCTAGTGACATAACAGTTGTATCACTGTTCTATATTGGTTACATTACATAATTTCAGAACTGTTACGTATCCTCACAGTAACTGCGTTACAGAACAGTGTGACCGTTATGTTCTGTAATTGTTATGGCACACGATTGTAACAATTTTAGGTATAAATGTTCCCTTATTGTTATGTAACATTCACAGAACGTGTCCGCTGGGAAAGAACTTTCAACTTTCACGCACCTTGTTTTACTATACATGTATATTAATTCTACAAGATGATGTATATTAATTTTACTACACGTATATGGGTAATTGTCAAATTGGAGGCAAACTTGAAATCCCAGTAATATAGCATTAATTTAGAAACTCGTACTGATTTTTTTTAAATTTACCCTGCCGATTGAACGGCACTCAAACGGCACTGCGCATCGTTCCCGTACGGTACAATACAGGAGTGTACGACTGCTTATATGCGCATGCGCGTGGATCAGGTGGGCCGGTTTGTGTTCTGTTGCCTAACCTCTATTTATAAATATACAGATCTCAAGAATTGAGCTAAATAAGTTAATTAGAAAGGAAGAGATGTGTTGCAAATTATATTACAGCATAGGTAGGTAGATTTGTTATGATAATAATATACTGTATGCTTTATGTAATTTTTATTCACAATTGTGACAAATTAATGAATTTTGTACGTTTCAAATTTTATATGTAGCCAGTCTCAATCGTCTCAATAAAAAGTAGAACTTCTCTTGAAATTAAAAAGAAAAGAAAAATAATTTCACATATTGCTCAAATTTGAATAAATCTCGTGTAAGTTACAGACTGTATAATAAAAAATATAATTTTTCCTAAATGGCATACGTTACAGTATTCGCTTTTGAACTTTTAAAAAGCTTGCGCTTTCTTTCATCAAACTCCTAACCTTAAATCCACTTTCCGTATTTCATGTAAGAATTTCATTATTATTTCATATTTTCAAAACTGCCACTTTTGGATTTTAAATTTTTAGATTTGATGAGATCAATTTCCGTTATCAAATATTTAATTTCTAATAATAATGTGATTGTCACTGTAGGTACTAAAATTTGCGTACAATTTGACAATTACCCTTATATTTTCACTATCATATTCGTAATGAGGGTATCAAAATACATCAGTATAGTGAATTTCAAATTAATCGAAGGTACTCTCGTTTCGGGAAATTATTCATTCATTTTGTTCGTTTATAATTTGCCTGTGAATGAAAGGTAATTATAAAACTGATAATTACCAAACATAAAAAATTGAAGGGTCTACACGGAGAGCGTTTACGAGAGGCAGAGCTTGCATTACCCTCTAAGAGTCTTGATCCTTTGGCTCTGCCACTCACATCTTATCAACAAAGGGGAGCCCAAGACTTACTGGAATTTTTGAACGGCAGTTACTTGGACGGTACCTGTCAACATACCGAGCTTGATGTCATTTACGAGTGGTTCTCGCCATATTTATATCCATTTACGATCGAGTACAGTATCCTCGTAGGTAATTCAACAATAGTTAGTTGCGTAATCTACTTATCTAAATGGTAAATTAATGAAATTCTCAAAAGCCATGAGCTAGTGAATAAAAAGCTGAAATTATTTTCAGTGGGTATTCTGTACGTGATTTGGAATAATATTGGGAATTGTGATGGAGATCCATCCGAAGGAGTGCCCTGTCCGCCCTTAGTGGGACCGGAAGCAGGAAGTAATGTGGTTTTACACGCTGATTGTACTCATTCAAGTAGAGGACTCTTTGGTGGTTTATTGATGCTCGTTGGATCTATTGTTTCGATTATTGTATTTTTCATTGTCGTTTCTGATCGGTAAGTTTAAAAAGTCATATTCTTTTATAATGCTAGAAAACAAACAGGCGCGCGAATAATATTTGTTGCGTCCTGGGCAATCTTGAAATTAAAATATAAAATTAATATTGATAGAAAATTTTTATATTTTAATATCTATTAACTCAAATAATAGAAATGAAGAACAAGGGCAACATTTTTTGTGATTGATGAAAATTGATATGTTGAGCTCAGAAAAAATGAATAATCTTTTTGTACTTCTTTTTCTACGTCTCAAATTTTAGTTCGATCTGATAATATCTTATGTTCAGTGTATGGATTTGAAAATTTAAAAATAATTTATTATGAGCCAAAAAGTTATGTAGAATTTCTCGTAGGCACCGTTTTCGGTTGTGTAAATAATGATATATATTGAAAATTAAAAAACAAAAACAGTTTTTTGGATTGTGTACTGTAAATTTTTTTGAAAAATTGTAACATGTGCTTGAAATTGCTTCAGCTTGAATTGAAGGAACATGCTATTCCATTGCTAGAATAAAAAAAAGAATTTTTGTGATTCGGAAGATCTAAAAATTGCTCAAAAAAGGCTAAATTCTCCATTTTCAAAACAAGACATTTTTTTATAACAACAAAACAATAGCATGTTTTTTTGATCACAGCACATTTTAGAAAGTGCTGACTTGAAAAAAAAGTAGTCTCTTATTTTTTAATTCTATATTATTATTCACTACCAAAAACTGTATGTACGAAAAATTCACCATAAGTTTTTGGCCCGAAAGAAAATTTTGTTAAATTTTCCAAAATTTGAATGTTCAAATCCATACACACAATTTAAGACATTATCCGATGGAACCAAATTCAGAGGATTACTCGAAAAAAAAATGTTTCCACTCGAATAGACGAACCAACCGTTGGATTCTTGTTAAAAGGTAAAAATTTGTGACTAAAAGCACTAAAATACCCCATTATTGTCCAAATATTGTAAGTAGTCTTTGGATCCTAATGATCTTTTAATAAAAATATCAATTTTAGGCAAAAAAGACTAACATGAAATAATACAAAATTGTTTGTTAACTTAAATCTTCTTTTGAAGCTAATGCTTTTGGTTTAAAATAATTTTTTTTTGATGAAAAAAGCAGAAATAACCTAAAACTATTCTGAAATGTTCAATATTTGGAATCCAGTGATTTTTTATTAAAAGTACCAATTTCCGAAAAAAAATATTAACACACTCAAATTGTCCAAAAATTATCAATCTTCTTTGGAATCTATATCGGCATTCCCGTCGAAAACCGCTAGTTAAAGTTACAATTGTACCAAAAAAAATTATCTTTGAAATCTAATGATTTTTTTTTGTATGAAATACTAATTTTTTGTGTCAAATGACAACATAAGCGTAAGTTAATAAATTATACCAGAATATTTATTGCAATATAATTTGTCTTAACTAAAAATCCCAATTTCCGACGAAAAACATTATTGTAATCCAAAATGGTCAAAAAGTTCTAAATCTTGTTCAAATTATAATTATTTTTATTTGAAAATACCAATTTTCGATGTCGAATACCAATGCAACCTAAAGTTGTTAAAAAATTAATGATCTTCTTTGAAATCTAATAATTGTTTAATAATAATGTCGAATTTCGACGCAAAATACATCAACTAAAATAAAAGTTGTTGAAAGATTGTAAATATTCTTTCAAAAATAATCATTTTTCCATAAAAATACCAATAATTTCTGAACAAAAACATGACTATTGTTTAAAAATGCTCATTTTCGTTCAAAAAACTAACATACCCTACAATTTTTCAAAATTTTATGTCTTTTCAGACACTTTATGATTTCGTAATGATTTTTTTTTTCAAATACTAATTACGAAGGAAAAGCACTAACACAAAACATGTATACATTTTTTTATAATTTATTATATAATTTGAGAGTTTTAATTCAACCGCGCAAAATTATTTAAATAGCACAAAAGTTCTCAAGTTGCATAAGGTTTTCTATAATTGTTCTTATTGAAAAGGATTATTTGTAGATGCTAAAAATGTCAAATTTTGAAAATTTGAAAAATTGCCGACAATTTGAAATTCATGGGAAAACGCTGTTCCTACACATAATCAAATCTACACAAAATCGTGTGGACATAATTTTCTAGCACAAAATAAAAGCAACACAAAACAAATTTTACACAATGTAAAAGAACATTTTTTACAAAATGATTTGCAAAAATAGAAACTTACATAAAATGTTAATTGAAAATGATAAAATTTATGATATAATAAAAAATCGTGAAAAAATATAAATATTCTGATTGAAGAAAACAAAATTGAAATATCGTAAATTGAAAACGATCGATAAGTTTATTATCTTATTTATTACTCTAAATCTAAAATTAGATGGGAAGTTCCATCACTAAAGGCTTGCCCACTATAAGTGTTATTTCCTCATCTGATAGCAGTATTAAAAATATAATTTTTCTTTTCTTTTGTAATATTCAAATCAACAACTATCGGAAATTTCCAGTCGCTTCGCTGAGTTTGCGGAATTCGCGAACCAAGTAACTATACTCACGCTTTTGACAGTAATGACATTGTCAGCGACACTAGCGTACAGAAAAATAGTTAAATTGGATGTCAATCGCAACAGTGTATCACTTTTAGACGATATTCTTCTCTTCCTCGCAATTCCTGCATTTTTCCTCTATGCCATCTTCAGTGTCGTTCCAGCCATACAGAGACACGATTATTTAAAAATTACAATAATCATTTTGGAGGTGATCTCTCTTTTTTACTTTCTTATTATTTTTTTAAATTGAAATAATTTATAAAGAATTGATTAGAGCTTTTGTTTTAGGTGAGCCAAGTTCTAATCCAGACTCCTCTCATAGTTGACGGGTTGAGACGTTGTTCGAATTCACAAAAACTTCGAATTGAGAAGCCAGGTCGTGAACTTCTAACCTTTTTGATTACCTGCAATATCGCACTATGGATCATTCAAACTTTTGAAATAAAATCGACCGACACAACAGATTACAGATACGATTTTTATGGCAGAGTTCTTTGGACTATTTTGAAGCATATGACAGTTCCCTTAACAATGTTTTACAGATTTCATAGCTCGGTTTGTCTGGTTGATATTTGGAAAAGTGCATATCAACCCAAAGATGTTCATCGCTGATTCAAAAAAAGTGCTACCCTGCTGAAAAAAATGATAGAAAGTTATATAATCTGATAGACTCTCTATCCAGAAAAAAAATGAAATTGAATAAAATTCTATAAATTTAGAGACAATGCAACCCAAGTCTATCAAGAAGTGGAATTCAAGTGACATTTTCTGAACGCATTTTGATGGAAATCCTATCAAATTAAATCCAAGGAATTTCATGCATCAAATTCCATCAACACATTGGATAGACTTTCTATTAAATTCTATCAATATAGAAATCCTTTACTTTTGTGTTAATAGTTTCTCATTGTATCAAGTTCCATTCGTACAGAACTCTTATATTTTTCTACCAACATCTCATTTTATTTGAAAAAAATTTAAATCGTACACTTTTCTATCAACAGTTTGTCATTGAAACTCTATCAAATCTTATCCTAACATAACTTGTATCAAAACATATATTTAAAAATTTCAGAAATTTGTGTAGAATTCTAACCATAAAAAAATGTTATATTTTTCGATCTATAGTTTCCCATTGAAACTCAGCTTCTCATTAAAATTCTATCACATCTTGTCCACTTCAGTTTTGTATCCAATTCAACGTATCAGAAATCGTATGAGTCGAGAAATCTACTTTCTTATGAAAATGTTTGAAATTGTATGAGTCGAGAAATTTTATACTTTCCCGTGAAAATTTTTTCATTTCATACAATTTAGAAGAGTTTTCATGTAAATATCTCGGCGGGAAAGTCTTAGATTTCTCAGAAATAAGGATTCGATAGAAATTTTACAGGTTCTGGAAAATAGGATTTCATACAAGTTTGATGTGGACGAGATTTTGTAGAGTTTCAATCAAAAGCTGTTGATAGGAAAAGTATAAGATTTGACAATGGACAGAATTCGATAGAAATTTTCGAGATTTAGAGACAGAAGACTAAATAAAACTCTGACCGGGAATAAGATTTGATCGAGTTTTAATGGGAAAAGGTTGAATTAATTTTATTAAAATATATTATTCGTTAAATATAATGTAATATTTGATAAAATTGGAGAGGATTCATATAACAGAATCTTATTTAGAATTATATTTTTATCCAAAAGCGTATTGAAATGGTTAGGAATTTTAAATAACATATTTGATAAGATTAGATCGAACTTTCATTAAAAAAATTATAGGAATATACAGACAAGGACCATTTTGTTTTGATAGAAAATAATAGCAATTCTATCCATATGTTTGATAGAAATGGGTTATCTTCTTCGCGAAACAGACTTTCTATCAAAAGCTTTTGATAGAAATATAAAGGAAATTCTTAAAATTGAGTATATAATAACGGATTGAAAAATATAATTTTCCTTGTTATTAAATCCTACCAAACTTTTTCAGCAGGGTAGTCTTCTATGTGTTGTTCTGATCGTTCATATTTTCACAACATTATTTCCATTAAGTTTTGTTATTTTGCTTGTTATCATTGTTATTTACAACTCAAGAAATACAGTACAAATTCACATGTATTAAATCTGTAGTAAGAACTTTAGAAGATACTCGTTCACTTTTTAAATACAGAAACATTCACAACTTTTACTAAATGTATTTTTTAATTGCGTGATATTTTTAAGATATTTTATTAGTTATATTTATAATGTAATTGTATTTCAGTGATGAGTAAGTTACTTTTTAAAAGTAACTTATTATCGTTATCGTTACTGTTTCAAAATGTACATTTTTCTTAGTTACTTTGCAAAAAAGTAACAACTATCACTTTTTTAGAACTGAAGGGCCTATGACAAAGCCACCGAACGCGTCCTCGGGTTGCGGATAGAGGGTCCCTGTACCAAGGGTTT
>JAABKJ010010116.1:0-11043 GCA_011634705.1 Andricus grossulariae
TCATGTACGTGCATACTAAATTCAGTATATGCATGTACTAAATTTACTGTACGCTGGTATACTAAATTTAATTTCATTTTGTGCATTCTTGCTTCCATTGCATGCATACTAAATCTAGTACAGATTTTTCTAACAGTATACGAAACTCTCTTTTGTAGGCGCGTGGCACTTACTTTGACTAATTTTTTTACTGGATTCTATTAATTCAGTTCAAATTTAAGTGAAAAAAGAGAAAAAGAGGTAGAGTTTTGAAAGTAGGGGAAGAAAGAGAGGAATACTTTAAAAAAGGGGGAATAGAGGAAAGAGCTAGTTTTAAGTCTGCTTTCCTTATTTCCACTTTCTTTTTCGACCATATTCCTTTACATTTTCCCACTTCCCTTTTTCCCATTTACTTTTTCACCATTTATCCTAACCCATTTCCTTTTTTCCTCACATTTTTCCATTCCTCATTTCCATTTTGGCCATTTTTCCCTTTCGGCATTCCCTTTCGTATTTTTCTGGAAAAATATGCACACATGCATATTTACGAAGCCGTATATGTGAAAATGGTATAATGTACAATATCAGAGTGATTTACGGTCTCATGTGGAGCGCCAGCCCCAAAGGGTGCCCGTAATTCGACATGTATGGTCGTAGACAAAATATCAGCAATAAAAGCTACTCGGAATAACCCATTGTTTGCCTCTTGGAAATCTACCTCGAGGAAGTAATGTCGTTAATAAAACACGTTGGAATTTACATAATAAGTTCCTTCCTAGAAATAATCTCATTCATAACACCACGGCTTCATCTCAATTGTGATTTTAATTAGTGAATCAATTTTCGAACAAGTAGGTTCATTATTTTTAAATGATCGAAGTTTAAAAGTGCAAATATTCCGGTTTAAAAGGGGGGGCCAACGTAAATTTATAAGAATTTTTCAACTTGGAAGGGGGAAAGAAGGTACATTTTCGGGTTTTAAGATGGACATTTTCAAAGCTTCAAAAATTTCAATAAATTTCAAAAAATTTAACAAACATTTTAAAATATTACAAACAAACTAGGTTTATTTTTCTAAATTTTGTTATGGATTTACAGAAAATCTGATATGCTTTGAAAACGTATATGATTTACAGAAGTTTCCTTATTATAGCGAGCAAATTCCGGTACATTCAATATGAACGAAACCATTTTTTCCACTTATCTACAAATCTTTAAAATTGGCAGATTATTTCTTTTCATTGACATTTAAAAAACATTAAAAATACACTTTCAATGTATTTCTGGATAAACTATTCATCAAGGTAAAATTAAATTCGACTATTTGAATTGAATTTTCTTTAAGGCTCTATTTACCGCGTTTTCTGGACGTATTTGTCACATAAATGTGATAAATTATTTTTGTATCAAATTTTATTTTTAAAGTTCAAGGGTAAGAAAAATCTGACATTTATGTTTATGATGAAATTTAACACAAACTGTTAATTTTTGCTAGTCCTCTTAAAAATTTGAGCTTCTTTTTACATATTAATCCTGTAATATGACAAATTTTACTTAACTTTACACTTTAGAGATTTTCCATATTTTTCAAAATGAATGAGATTTTCCATATTTTTAAAAATGAATATCTCATAGAGAGAAAAACGGAAAGGTCTGGAATTTACAGAGTATATGTATTTAAATCAGCTCTTCCTCGAATCATCCTGCAAATTTGACTTTTGTCACTAATAGTGAATAGCGACTGAAAAATTTTCAGTTTAAAATTCAACTATTTAGTTGAGAATTTCTGAATTTTGTTCCAAAAATTGTCTTTTGTAGTAGAAAACTAATCTTCCTGGTGCCTAATTCACATTTTTGGTTGAAAATTCATATATCTTGTTAAAATTAATCGTTTTTGGTAGAAAATTAATCTTTATGGTTTAAAATTAATTTCTTTGAATTAAAAATTAGTTTTTTGATTAAAAGTTCTTTTTCCTTTTTAACTGAAAATTTAACTATTTCGTGTTTGGTTGAACATCAATCTTCTTCAGTTGAATATTCAAATATTTGTTTGAAAATTTCTGTATTTTGTTGAAACTTTGTCTTTTGTGTGGTAGAATATTAATCTTCTTGGTTACTAATTCACCGTTTTTTGTTAAAAATGCAACTATTAGGTGGAAAATTACATTAAAAATTAAAATATTTGATTGAAACTTCATGTATTTTGTTAAAAAATATTCTTTTTTGGTAGAAAAATAATTTTGTTGTTGTTAAAATTTCATTTCTTTTTTTGAATAGATGAATTATCAACTAAAAATAAAGTAGTACACTTTGCAACAAATAATTTGGAACCAAAAATAGTTAGATTTTTTTATTGGGTTTTATTAATTCAGTTAGCATTTAAGTGGGAAAACGTGAGAAAGGGGAATAGGTACATTTTTATTAATTATCAGTGACTGTATTCTAGCTACTGTATTCTATGCCTTCAAATTCAGAAAAAAATGGAATAAAAATATTTTCACTTGAAAAGCGGGGTTTGAAAACTAACAACCTTTTCGAGTTGGAAAAGGGGAAATTAAAATATATGGATTTTCAGGATTAAAGAGGCATTATTTAAAATAATCAATCAAGCCACTGAAAAATGCCTTAAGATACAGAAAACAAATTTTCACTTGAAAAGGGGTGTTTGAAAACTAACAACGTTTTCGAGATGGAAAAGGGGAAATTAAAATAGAAGGATTTTCAGGATTAAAGGGGCATTATTTAAAATAATCAATCAAGCCACTGACAAATGTCTTCAAATTCAGAAAAAAATGGAATAAACAAATTTTCACTTGAAAAGGGGATTTTGAAAACTAACAGCTTTTCCAGGTTGGATAAGGAGAAATTAAAAGAGAAGGATTTTCAGGATTAAAGAGACATTATTTAAAATAATCAATCAAGACACTGAAAAATGCTTTCAAATTCAGAAAAAAATTGAATAAAAAAATTTTCACTTGAAAAGGGGCGCTTAAAAACTAACAACCTTCTCGAGTTGGAAAAGGGGAAATTAAAATAGATGGATTTTCAGGATTAAAGAGGCATTATTTAAAATAATCAATCAAGACACTGAAAAATGCCTTCAAATTCAGAAAAAAATTGAATAAAAAAATTTTCCCTTGAAAAGGGGGGTTTGAAAACTAACAACCTTTTCGAGTTGGAAAAGGGGAAATTAAAATAGATGGATTTTCAGGATTAAAGAGGCATTATTTAAAATAATCAATGAAGCCACTGAAAAATGCCTTCAAATTTAGAAAAAAAATGGAATAAAAAAATCTTCACTTGAAAAGAGGGGTTTGAAAACTAGCAACCTTTTCGAGTTGGAAAAGGGGAAATTAAAAGAGAAGGATTTTCATGATTAAAGGTGAATTAGTTAAAATAATCAAGCCACTGAAAAATTCTTTGAAATTCAGAAAAAAAATTGAATAAAAAATGTTCACTTGAAAAGGGGGGTTTGAAAACTAGCAACCTTTTCGAGTTGGAAAAGGAGAAATTAAAATAGAAGGATTTTCAGGATTAAAGAGGCATTATTTAAAATAATAAATCAAGCCACTGAAAAATGCTCTCAAATTCAGAAAAATATTGAATAAAAAAATTTTCACTTGAAGAGGGGGGTTTGAAAACTAACAACTTTTTCGAGTTTGAAAAAGGGGAAATTAAAAGATAAGAATTGTCATGAATAAAGAGGCATTAGTTAAAATAATCAAGCCACTGAAAAATGCCTTCAAATTCAGAAAAAAAAATTGAATAAAAAAATTTTCGCCTGAAAAGGGGGGTTTGAAAGCTAACAACCTTTTCGAGTTGGAAAAGGGAGAATTAAAGGGAAGGGTTTACATGATTAAAGAGGCATTAGTTAAAATAATGAAGCCAATGAAAAATGCCTTCAAATTCAGAAAAAAATTAAATAAAAAAATTTTCACTTGAAAAGTGGGGTTTGAAAACTAACTACCTTTTTGAGTTGGAAAAGGGGAAATTGAAATAGAAGAATTTTCAGGATTAAAGAGGCATTAGTTAAAATAATCAATCAAGCCACTGAAAAATGCCTTAAAATACAGAAAAAAAATTGAATAAAAAAATTAATGTTGCGTAAAAGTCCCCATCAACTTGAGATTCATGAGAATTCTTGCTCAACAATGAAACACGTTGTTCGCGATCCGATGGCTCTAATCGCGTTAAGAAACGAAGAACCACTTTGACCACAAAAGCGTGTCCAAAAAGTGAATAGAAGGAATAGAAACATGTAAATCGCGACCTGGAACAAATTTCCAAGACTAGAGGTAGAGTGCATTAAAAAATCAAGCGTGACAAATGAAAAATGCCGCGGTTCAAAATTTAAATCCAAGCTGACTCAGCTCTGAAATATGGGGTAAAATAAAAAGAATGTTTAAATTATAGGAAAGAAATCAATAGGATGTTTCAGTAGGGTGCTCAAATTTTTTCTTCGAATTTTCATGCATATCGCCCGGAAATCTGTTCGAATCCACAAAAAAAAATCCATTTTTTTTATTTGAAAAAATTATATTTAGAGGTAGTTTGACACGTATTTCCCATAAGTGAAAAAATGGGTTTTGCGAATTTTTAGCGTTAATGATGAATTTTTTCCGTTTTTTTTTTTGCAAATTGTTTCTAATCCATGAAATTCTACTCTATAAGGATAATTAGATGTTCACACAAATTTTTTTAACAATTTATTATTGTTTTTAGCAATTTTCTTCTAGAATAGAGTTAGAAAGTCGCGGTTTTTTCAAAAATTTTCCTCTTTTTGTCCAATTTTAAATTAGAGTAAGGTAATACTTAATTAATATTAGCAAACATAATTGTTTAAATAATTTATTATTATTGTTAATAATATTCTCTTAGAATAATGATAGAAAATTGCAGTTTTTTCACAAATTTTCCACATTTTGTCAAATCTCCAATTAGACTAGGGTAAATAATTAATTAAAGTTAACAAAATTAATTGTTTGAACAAATTATTAATATTTTTAATAATATTCAATTTGAATAATGGTAGAAAGTTTAGTTTTTTTCTGAAATTTTCAACTATTAGTCTAGTTTTCACTTGGAGTGAGTTAATAATTAATTCAAATTAGCAAATTAATGACTTAAACAAATTATTATTGTTTATAACTATACTTCTCGATTAATGCTAGATAGTTGCGGTTTATTTGGAGAGTTTTAACTTTAAACCCACATTTTACTTTGTAAACTAATAAATAATGCAAGTTAATACACATAGTTGTTTAAACAATTCATTAATGTTTATGACTATCTTCTCTTAGATGAGTGCTAAAAAGTTGAGGTTTCCTCTGAACCCTCAAACTTTTTGTCCACTTTTCAGTTAGTGAGATGATAATTAATGCAAGTTAACAAACACGCTCATTCAAATAAGTTCTCATTATTTATAACTTTCTTCTCTTTTCTTTTTTGCGTGAATTATTTTGCTCTTTGCTCAATGTTTCAAAAGAAAATAATTTAAACGAAAAAGCTATCCCACACAAAAGACAAAAACAAAAAATGGAATAATTAGGAGTAGGTGGGTGTAAATGACTTGTGAAAGTTTTGTTTTGAATTACAACAAGACGTTTTTGGCAAAGCGTCAAAGAAAAATTTGGTATTGCATATATGTTAATATATGCAATACCTGCTGCCCTGGAGATTCCCTGGGATCCATGTAGAAAATTTGAAGCACATTTCCAATATTTCTTTTATTTCAGAAAAATATATTCGAAAAAAAGAAAGCGATTGTTTAAAATAGGATTCTCTCTAATATTTATTTATCATTTGTTTGTAACTGAAAGGGAAAGGCAAAGTTGAACATTTCGGAAAAAACAGCAACTTTCTAGCACTTATCTAAGAGAAGACAGTTATAAACAATAATAAATTGATTAAACAACTTTTAATAATAATAATTATAATAATAATAATTTTTTCACAATTAAGTTTGTTGATTTTATTAATTATTACCTCACCTTGAATGCAAAATGGATAAAAAGTTGAAAATTCCAGAAAAAACCGCAACTATCTATTAGCGTTACTATGGAAGACGATAGTTATAAACAATAAGACATTATTTAGACAATAATATTTGTTAACTTGTATTAATTAATTAACCTTAATAAGTGAAAAGTCGACAAAAAGTTACAAATTTCAGAAAAAATCGCAATTATATAGTATTACTATAGGAGAAGATAGTTATAAAAAATGATAAATTATTCAAACAATAATGTTTGTTAACTTGCATTAATTATTACCTGACTCTAAGTGCAAAATGGATAAAAAGTTAACATTTTCAGAACAAAACCGCAATTATCTAGTATTACTATAGGAGAAGATAGTTGTAAACAATAACAAATTATTTAAACAATAATTTTTATCAACTTGCATTAATCATTATCTCAGTCTGAGTACAAAGTGGACAAAAAGTGGAAAATTTAACAAAAAAAACTCAATTTCTACCATTATGCAAATAGAATATTAACAATAATAATAAATTGTTCAAAGAATTATTTTTGTTAACAATAATTAACTACTACCTCACTGGAATTGAAAATTGGACAAACAGTGGAAAATTGTTGAAAAAACCGCGACTTTCTATCTCTATTCTCAGAGAAAATTCCTAAAAACAATAATAAATGGTTTAACCAATTCATATGAACATCTAATTAGCAGAATAAAGTAGTATTTTATGTATTAGAAAAAATTTGCATTAAACACCCGCAAAAAAATCATAATTAGCGCCAAAAACTCGCAAACCCCATTTTTTCATCTATGGGTTTTTTTGGGAATGTATAAAACAGACTTATGGGGGGTGATATTTGAAAAGTAATATTTTATTCGTATTCTATGGCTAATTGTGAATAGAAATGTTGGGTTACAACTCGATTCAGCTAATATTGACGATTCTAAATAAAAACAAAAAATATATTTTTTTCTTTATGGGAAATACGTGTTAAACTTAATGGGACTTGAGCCACCTCTGAATATCATTTTTTTTTAAATGAATTTATATTTGTGTGGATTCGAACAAATTTCCGGGCCATATGCATAAAAATTCTTTAAAAAAATGTCCAGTGCATTTTTGGACCACCCTAATGTTTCAGTATATGAAACAATTTTTTTCTAATTTTGTTATTTGTAGCCGAATTTCAATAAAGGTGGGAAGAAATAACGCGGCTGTAGGGAAAATTATTTTTGCGGTGAGAATATTGTAGTTGGTAGGCGACGACACCAAACCACAGGAAGAAGCTTATGGATTTTACGTTTATGGCAATAACAATAATGATGGCGAAAGCTGAATAATAACGTAAATTATATAATCGGAGATGAGACTCTTTACCACATAAGGGTCATAAGGTGAAAACCACGAAGGTGCTAAAATGGTACTAAGAGTCTTTTTCATTTTCGGTAAAATTACTTGATTTTATCTATGCTATTTACAGGTAATAATTTGTAATAACTTGTTCGTTGGAAAATTTAGAAGGGTGAAAAGGGAAAAATGGGTTTATTTGTTTTTAAGGTTATATAAGTATAATTTATTGAAGACACTGGAGAACATTTAAGAAGATTTTTAAAAACTTCATAAATGTCTTATCAAAATTTCTACCAAAAAATCAATCTTGAAAAAAATGGTTGAATTTTCAAACTAAAAAAAATTTCAACCAGCTGTATTTCTAGCCACAAAAAGATGAAATGTTTTCCGAAAAGATGAATTTTCTAAAAGACCGTTTAATTTTTATCTCACAAATATAAATTAAAAAAAAATGGACTTTAAACCAAATATATAAATTTTCTACCAAATAGATTAATTTTCGACCAAAAAAATCAATTCTCAACGAAAAATATAATAGTTGATATGTCAATCCAAAAATATTTTATAAAAATAGTTGAATCCTTAATCAAAAAGATGAATTTTCAAGAGAATAGTTACATTTTCAACAAGAGGGATGAATTGTGAAGTGACAAGATGAGTTCACATCGAAAATATAATAGTTCCCCTTAAAACTAAAAAAGATTTTAATTTTAAATAAAACAAGTTGAATTCATCCAAACACTCGAATTTTCAATAAAATAATTGAATCTTCAACCAAAAAACAACTTACTTTAAACCAAACAGAAAAATAATTTCTAATACAAAATACAAATTTTTAATAACTATTTTTGAAGTTTCGTTATTTATGTCAAAAAATAATCTAGACAATTTTAAAGTAAACTTGTTTATTCAGGACATTTGAAGTGTGGCAAAGATGAAAAAATATTTCATAATCTTTTAAAAGTTTTCAAATATTTTTAATCGCTTCAAAGCTTTTAAAGTTCTTAAATATCTTTCAAGATTACTCGAGTTAATTCTAAAGTTGTCTTGAAATTTTGCAGATTCATTTTTGATAATTTTATAAATCTTTAAAAATCTTATTAAATATTCCCTTAAAATTAATTTTAAAAAAAGAATCACTTTAGGTATTCCCAGGAACTTTGAGAGCAGTTTTTTATTATCTTGAAACTTTTTTAATTCTTTAAAAAACTTCAAATTAGCATTTCAAAATCTTCAAAAATCTACATTTTACCTTCAGTTTTTTGAAATCTTTTAAAATTGTTAATTATTTTGGAAATTTTTTAAAAACTTCTACATATATTTTTAAATGGTTAAAATTTGTCCTCAAACTTAAAAAAATCTGCCAAATTAAAAAAATGTGCACATAATCTTATAGATTCTTTTTTGAAAATCATGGAAATCTTTTGGAATGTTTCAAAATCTTTTTAAATATTCTGTTAAAATTAATTTTTCAAGATAAAGAATCACTTTTAATATATCTTCTCAAATTTTAAATTATTTCCGAAATCTTTAAACAACTTCCAAGCATCTTTTAAAATTATTAGGATTTTTTTAAACATTTTGTAATCTTGCAGAATTGAACATTTTTGCTTTGAAATCTTCGACATTCTTTTCCGAAATATTAGAAAATTAATTGAAATATTTTTAAATCTTTTTAAATATTTTCTTGATATTCATTTATCAAAATCAAAAATCAATTTACATTTTCCCGGGAATCTTACAAAACAATTCAAAATTTTATGTGAAAATATTTAAAAATCTACATTTTTTAGAATGTTTTGAAATCTTGACAAATTTTTAATAATTTTGAATCTTCTAAAAACTTCTAAAAATCTGAAATATCTTTTGACATAATTCAAAATTTTCCTAATATTTTTTAAAATCCTCCAAAAATTAAAAAAAAAAAATAATTTTAATTCAATTAAATTATGTTTTTATTGAAAATTTTCCCAGAAATTTTATTGTCGGTAATTTTTTTATTACGGTACGGACAATTTTCTCTTCGTAAATACGGATATTCTAATTTTTTGTTCATAATTTCATTTTTCTCATCTCTCTGTGAAAGTGTGAAAAAGTTTATAAATTATAGTGTGGTAGCAAAATGTTAAGAACAGATTGATTTTCAAATATTAAAAAACATTTACGATTAAAATTTTTTACCAATAATGTTTAGAAACACTCAGAAATAAATTATATCATCAAATAAAATGACTTGGAAATTTTTATTTACTAAATTGATGGTGCAGAAAATTCTTTTCTCTTTCCCTTTCCAGCAGGAAAATTGTTCACTTTTTTAATTTGCCACTTTCAGATCCTTCCGGCCCCCTTCCAAGAAGACAAATTATTTATTATTTACATTTGCCTTATTTCAAGAAAAAAATAGTTAATTATTGTTTAATTTAGACATTTTTATTTTTTAAAGCACAAAAATTCTATACTTTTTAAATGTGCTAGAAAATTGATCAGTTTGGAAATTTGCCCCATTTTAAGCAATAATATTATTTCCTTCCTAAACTCGACATTCATATGAGGATATTCTTTATTTCTCAACATTTTCCCATCATGTAGGAGATTTGTTTACTTTTGATTATATTTGCCTCCTCTCATGATGAAAGTGTATTACTTTATAAATTGGCTTCTTTCACACAGGAAAAATGTATAGGCTAAAATCTAACCGTGTTTACAATTTGTCAACATTTAGAAAGTTTATTTCCGCACTAAGAGCGGAGCCTGGAAGGGTTTTGGAATTCTAAAAAAACAATGCCATGTTTTTTCAATGTTTCTCGTGTGCGAGGGGAATGCAAATTTTCGATTAGCATTCTCTTGAGGGATTGGGGGCGGGGGGGGCGAATGAAGTGGCAACTTATGAACAGCAGAATAAGCCGGCGATGAATAGACTGGATGAACAATGGACAGAGATAATATTATGATTAGCTAGATAAGTTTATTATGACTAGCTAGTGGGCTCGCGCCTGGTTTCTTACCAACCTCGCTTACGACACCACCAAACGAGAATCAGATCATGAAATCGGAAAAGGAAACAGAATGTATGTTACAATTATCCTTTCAAGCTTATTAAAAATTAAAAATAAATCTTAGAAAATACAGCTTTTTAATTATAGCTGATTCGATATTGTACAATGCACACTGTTCAATAATGTATAATATTGTACAGCAATGTACAACATATAATGATGTACAACAACAATACAATGCTTTACATTACTGCATAACAATAATTTACAATATGTAATGTTGTACAATACGTTGCAACAATAATCTATACAGTGTCTAATTTTGTACAATACTGTACAACCAATGTACAACGTATAATGCTGTAAAACAATAATGTAGAATATACAATGCTGTACAATACTGCACAACAATAACACACAATATATAATGTTGTAGAATACGTTAAAACAACAATATAAGTATATAATTTTGTACAATACTGTACAACAATGTAAAACATATAAAGTTGTGCAATACTGTACAATACTGTAAACAATATACAATATACACTATTGTACAATGCTGTACAATAATAATGTAGAATATATAATGTTATACAATACTTTAAAACAATAATGTATAATATATAATGATGTACAATACGTTGAAGCAATAACCTACAGTATATTATATCATTAAGCCGTTTCCCTTTCGGGGTAGGCGTGAATTGCTCGGTGGTAAAGTAGTGATGTGTGGAT
>JAABKJ010010117.1:0-11043 GCA_011634705.1 Andricus grossulariae
ATTCATCTCTTTAGTTGAAAATATAACTATTCTAAGTTGAAAATTTATATCTGTTTTAGGTGAAAATTTAACTATTTGGTTGAAATTTTTTTTTGTTGAAAATTTATTTTTCTAATTGAAAATTTAATTCTTCTATTTTTGGTTGAAAATATATCTTTTTTAGTTAAAAATTCACATATTTTATTGAAAATTGGTCTTTTTGGTAGAAAATTCAGCTTTTGGGTTCAAAATTCAACTTTTGTTTAAAAAAATCATTTTTTTGGTTGAAGATTCATTGCTTTAGTTGAAAATTCATTTTTTTCAACTGAAAATTCAACTATTCTGTTGAAAATTCATTTTTTAGTTAAAAATTCATTTTTTTAAACTAAAATTATAAGTATTTCATTTTTGCTTGTAAATTGATCTTTTTTAGTTGAAAATTCATTTATTTTGTTGAAAACTTGTCTTTGTTGGTTTGAAGAGTGAATTATTTTGATAGAAAATTCATATTTTCGGGTTCAATATTCAACTTTTTTGGTTAAGTTTTTTTTTCTTCATTGATTACAAAATCTTTCTTGGGTATAAATTTAATCCTTGTTGAAAATTCTTTTCTTTGGTTTGAAAATTAGTCTGTTTTGGTCGAAGATTCAAATATTTTGTTGAAAATTCGTTTTCTTTTTGTTGAAAATTCGTATTTTTTGTTTAATTAAACTGTTTTTGTTTGAAAATAAAAATATTTTCATGTTGAAATGTCAACTATTACACTTTTCGTTGAGAATTTATTTTTTTCTTATCGAAGATTCATCACTTTCTTTGAAAATTGAACTATTTTGTTGAAAACTCATTTTTCCTGGTTGGAAATTAATTGTTTTAAGTAAAAATTCAATAGCAATTTCGATATTTCGTACCGTTTTTTAGTATTTCAAAAAATATGTTTTTTTTTTTAAATTATTTTTCTTTCATTCGACACATAAACGGTATCTGATCAATCCCTTATAAACACTTCAGACGGCTAGAGCATTGGTGACGTCCATTTCACAATTTTTAATAACTTTTTCTTCCGAAAAAATCGTTTTTTGACATTTAAATTTTCAGAAAAACGGTCGCCACTTTGTTAATTTTTAATATTTTAAAACTTTTTTTTTGTAGATATAAGAATTGTGCGAAACAGGGCACCAGAATCAAGAATAAAAATTTAGTTATCTTTATAAATTTATAAAAAATGTAACTAAAATATTTAAAAAATTGTGATAATTTATAAAAATAAATGATGATAAAGAAAAAAATTTTAAAAAAACATACCTCGCATCCGCTTGTCTTCCGTGAACTTAAAGTTATACAATTTTATGTAATGTTAAGTATGTTCACCTGACTTACACATACTGATAAGATACTGTTACCTGATAGTGTCGTTACAAGGAACTTTTTTCCAATGATGACAATTAAAAAATTTAAATTCTTCAAATTTAAAATAAATATAATAAAAATATCCTTAGATTCGGTCGAAAATTTTTAAATAAAATAAAATACCTCTCATAAAGTTAATTAAAAATTCGTTCCAAAATGTAAATTCAGGGCAAATGATTTAAAAATAGAGTTTTCGCTGGCGAAAAATAATACAAAATATGAAAGTTGAAAACCATTTCTTATTAAAATTAGAATTTTTTGAGGCCGAAAAATAGGATTTCTTGATCCAGTCTAATATTTGTAAATCTTTCTTGAAAAATAATTGATATATATCTGATATCAATTCTTTTTATAAATATATATTATGCATAATAGGGTTCCCAATTTTGAATTTTTGAATTCTGCAAACACTACCCCCTAAATTCCTTAATTTTGGGAAAAAGTATTAGCCATAAATTTTCTTAGCTTTCAATTATTTTCAAATAAAAATTTAAGGTTAAAAAAATTCTTTCGCCCCTAGAAAGAATATGTTATTTATTGAGGAAGAGTATTTCTTTTAAAATATAAAGAAAAAATTCTCGAACAAAATTTCAAAAAAACCCTTTTTCCAATAAAGTCACTATAGTCACTTTTTAAAATAAAAATAACACTCGTGTGATCTTTGCATTCTATTGGATTCCTTAGAATTCTTATAAATTCACTCCAGTTTTACTGGAATCAATGAAATATTATCGATTTTTTGAATTTTTAGCAGTTCATTTGAATTTTTTCAAATTATTTTGAATTCTTTCAAATTCCTTTAAATTCTTTCAAATTCTTTTGAATTATTTTAATTTCTTTTCAATTCATTATATTTTTTTGAATTCCCTCGAATTTTTCTAAATTCACTCCACAGTTAAGGAATTAATGAATTTTGTTAATATTTTTTCATTGTTTTTAATTCGCTTGAATTAAAAAAAATTAACCTTAATTTTTTATCAATTACATCGAATTCTTCTCATTTTCTATCTATTCCTCTAAATTCGCTCGATTTAATTGGCTTTTTTATTAATTTTTTTTGTCAATTATTTTTAATTCTTTTTAATTTTACTTGAATTGTTTTTAATCCACTTTGAATTTTTATGAATTTATCATGAATTCCTTTAATTTCACCTGGAATTCTCTTAAATTTCATAAATTTCATTAAACTGCCATGACTAATTACAAAAAAATTATTATGTTTTTATTTAATCACAAAAATGAAAAAAAAAAAATAAATTTTGACTTTCGACGTGTACCGTTTTTCAGCAAATACTCGGAATCGTTCAAAAATTCAAATAATTTCCCCTTACTTCCACTACTCTCCCAAACCTTATTTCCCTTTATTTCCCCAAACTTCTCCTACTTTTCCTTCCCTTCTTTCCGCTCACTTCTCCTACTTCCCCTCCCAAAACTTCTACTTTTCCTCTTCTTCTTTTCGCACACTTCCCCTACTTCCCCTCCCCTCATTACCCCTAATCCCTTCTAATTTTCCCTCATTTCCTCCTCCGATTCTCCTACTTTTCTTTCCCTTATTTTCCTATCACTTCTATAACTTCTCCTCCCCTTATTTCCCCTACTTCCCCCACTTCCCCTTACTTCACTTCCCCACCCTTAATTCCCCTTAATTTTCCTAGTTCGCTGCCTTCATTATATCCCCTAATACCTCTCCCCTTATTTCCCAAAACTTCCCCTCATTCCCCCTCACATCCTTCACTTTCCCTGCCCACATTTCCCCTCACCTACCCACTCCCCCTCATCGCCGACTTCCTTTATTCCCCATCACTTTCATGACTTTCCTACTCCCTTCATAATTTTCCCTCAACCCTTCTTCTCTCTCCCCTAAATTTTCCTACTTACCCTCCACTCATTCCCCTCACTCATTTTACTTCCGCTCCTCTAACTTACCCAAACTTACCCTACTTCTTCTCCCGATATTTCCGCTCACTTCCCCTACTCCTCTCATCACATGCTCTCCCATTTTCTCTACCACCTCCCTCATTTTCCCTCACTCCTCGTTCCCTCTAATTTCTCCTATTTCCTCTCCCCTCATTTCCCTTACTTATTTTACTTCCCCTCCCCTCATTTCCACAAAGTTTCCTTACTACTTCTCCCGTTATTTCTGCTTACTTCCCCTCGTTCCCCCCATTCCCCCTACTTCTCATATAATATGCTCTCTTCTCCCTTACCCTACTCCCTCCCTCATTTTCCGTCACCCCTTTTCCTAAGTTCTCCTACTTCTCGACCCTAATTTTGCATAATTTCTCTTACTTCCCCTCCCCTAATTTCTCCTACTTTCACTTCCGTCACTTCTCAACCCTCATTTCTCGTTTCCTCACTTACCCTAGATGGCCTCGTCCCATATACCCTACTTACCCTCTGTTTATTCCTCAAAACATCCCCTACTTTTCCTCCCGTTATTTTCATTCACTTTTCCTACTTCCACTTATCTCACTTTCCCATCACTTCCTTTATTTCCCCTGCCCGTACATTCCCTCCCTCCCCTTACTACCTTTAATCTCCCTCCTCTAATTTCCCTCTCATTTCCCTTACTTCCCCCCTTATTTCACCTAACTTACCTGCTCCCCCTACTTTCCCTCTCCTTATTTACCCTACTCCTCCTCCTCCTATCACCTCCTCTTCACTCATTCCACTCACTTCTTTTACTTCCCCTCCCCTTATTTACCCAAACTTTCCTTACTTCTTCTCCCGTCATTTCCGCTCACTTCCTCTACTCCTCTCATCACATGCTCTCCCATTTTCTCTACCCCCTTCCTCATTTTCTCTCACTCCTTTTTCTCTTGTCCCCTAATTTCTCCTATTTTCTCTTCCCTCATTCCCCTCACTTATTTTACTTCTCCTCTCCTTATTTTCCCAAAGATGCCCTACTTCTTCTCCCGTTATTTCTGCTTCCGTTCCCTACTTCCATTCCCCTTATTCCCACTACTACTTCTATCACTTGCTCTCCTCTCACTTCCCCTACTCCCTCCCTCATTTTCCGTCACCTCTTTCCCTAACTTCTCCTACTTCTCGTCCCTAAATTCCCATAATTCCTCTTACTTCCCCTTCCCTAATTTCCCCTACTTCCACTCCCTCCACTTCCAAACCCTCGTTTTTCCTAACTTCTACTAGATTGCCTCGCCTTATATGCTCTACTAACCCTCCCTTTATTTCCAAAAACATCCTCTACTTTCTCTCCCATTATTTTCATTCACTTTTCCTACTTCCACTCCTCTCATTTCCTCTCACTTCCCCATCACTTCCTTCACTTCCCCTCCCCGTACTTTTCCTTATTTCCCTCACTTCCTTTAATTTCCCTCCCCTAATTTCTTTCTTACTTCCCTTACTTCTTCCTTATTTCACGTCACCCCCCTACTTCCTTTCACCTTATTTCCCTTACTTCCCCTCCTATCCCCTCCTTTTCACTCATTCCCCCTACTCCTCCTCCCATAATTTCCCCCTCATTTCTCCTACTACCTCACGCCTAATTTCCCCTTCCTACATTCCCCTCCCCTAAATTCCCTTCCCCATTTCCCCTCACTTCTCTTACTTCCCCTCCTCCATTTTCTCACCATTTCTTCTTCTTTCCCTTCCTTATTTTCCTGTCACTTTTCCCCCTATTATTTCCTCCTACTTCCCCTCTTTGGAAAAAAGTACGACAGACGAACACCTGACCGAAACCGTAAGGGTTTGTGCCGAAGGCTACGAAACTTGGAAAATTCAAATTTGTATTGTGCACCCTAATGTATAAGCATCTGAAAATATCTTTCTCCTCTACTTATTATCAATATATTTTAAAAATAAAAAACAACAAATAATTATTTATTATATTTGTACAATTAGGACAACTAGAATCACGTAATGCTTAATATATTCTTGAAAAGTTGAGTCAATTTTACGTTAACGTCAATTTCCTTCGACTTCAATCGAGCTCTATGTCCTTGAGGGGGTTTAATTAATTGTTTTTCAGAACAGGGGAAAGGTTCGCAGTGAAAATATTCATGAAGAAGTGCCTGTAAGAAAATATACTTTATTAGCGTCACTTTTTTTTAATTTTGAGATATGGACCATAAAAGAAGAAAAAAATCATACTTCACTCGCAGTCAAACGTTTGGATGAATTGTAAAGGAGAATATTTCTGACAAGATCAATGGCTTCTGATTGAGCGTCAGGGATCACTTGTTCCCAAATTGTACCCTTATGATAAGGGAATGTTATTTTATTATAGTCCGGCAATGTACTTAATTCAGGCCAGGTTTCTGATGTTGGTGAACCCAAGTGTCTCAAAACTATTGCTAATTGTTCAATATCCGTTTCACCCTGAAAATGATACAGATGCTTTTTTATTATTTTCAAACAACTTTTGGCCTACTAGCTAAAATACTTCTAAATTTGAAATTATTTATTTTGAAAGGCTTCGCATTTTACATTCCTAAATTTGGAAGAATTTAATCTGGAAAATAGTGAATTTGAAGGGCTTAAAAAATTTCTACACAACATGCATTTTTCATTTTGTTAATTGAAAAGGTCCTTAACACTTTAGAAAATTTCCGTTTAATATCAGAAATTCATCACGAAAATTCCCTGTCCTATTTATTTACAAAACATTTTCGATTATAATTCAGAAATATAGTAGCTACCTTTTTCTAAGCTTTGCAAGAGGGAAAATTGTTAAATACTGGAAAATTTTTATTAGCAAAAAAAAAAAAAAAAGAATTTTATGAATCCAAACAAATTGTGATTTGGAACAAGCAATTTTCAAAATCTGAAGAATTCTAAGTTGGAACAGGGATTTTTTTTTGTAAATTCCCTTTTCATAAATCAGTATAAAAATTATTTTCCAAAATTTCCCGATTCATGTCAAAAATTACCTGTTACAAGACAAAATTATAATTCTTTAAAAAACAAATAAACTTTAAAAAAAATAACATTTCTGGTCCTTTTCCGGTTTTCTCTATTTCCCGGTCAGGCAGACACCCTGATGTTTAATTTTCTATCTGCCTTTTTTCGGTTTTTAAATTTATTTTATTTATCCGTGAATTTTTATTGGTAATTTCACTCACAGGAAAAAGGGGAGCATTATTGAGCATTTCTCCAAAAATACATCCAACCGACCACATATCGATAGCTGCTGAATAAAATTTTGCACCATACAATAATTCGGGTGCCCTATACCATCGAGTTGCTACTTGATGAGAATAAGGCCGACTGACGTCTTCCCATATCAAACGTGATAGTCCAAAGTCAGCAATTTTTAAAATTCCATCTTTATTTATCAACAAATTAGCAGGTTTTAAATCCTATAATTGATAAAGGATTATTTTTTAAACATATGCAAATCCTTCTTAGAAGATTTATTTTTAAACAAAGAAGAAATTCAGCGCCTTTATTCCATAGTCCTCCATGTCGCGTTCAAGCGCCCTTTTGGAAGTAAAAATATAGAGATCCTATGATTTTGAATAACTTTTACTTGTTATACGCGGCTCGCATAGAGTGAGAATCTTTTATTGATAGATTTAAAACACTCTGGCAGACGATGTTTATTCATGCAGTAGCCAACCATCTTAAAATTATAATAACTAACTGATAGACCTTAGAGTAAGGGAGAGAAGATAGCCTCACCGCGGCGAAAGGAGGTACTGCGTGAAATGACGTCAGCAGTGACGTTAGCAAGGCGGCAGGGCGAGTAGCGGCGAGAGTCGCAAGTACAGCGCCTGCGCAGCTCACCGTGCGCATCTCCCTCCAACAATTTTCTACCCCCTCCGCTCGACTCCCACGCAATGTCCACGTAGCCTCCCGGTTAAAAGGGCGCGCACTGGCCCAGAACGAGAGAAGTGTTTGGGAGCTGGTTATGGTAGCCAGAACCCTTACACTAAATTCTACAGCTGGAAGCCAGCCGTAGGTCTTCACGAGCAAGCCATTGACGTGATCAACCACAAGTACACACATTCTCTAGGTCTCTCTCTCGATCTTCAGGAGCCTCCAGCTAAAAACCAGCCAGAGACCGCCTGGATGACGCATCTCCATCACCCTCTTCTGAGGACGAACCAAAAGTTCGACAAATAAGAACTCCGACTCTCTGTAAAATCATGGTAAGATGAAGATCACGAATAAAATTCAACCAACATAAATTTTTGTTTTGTTTTTCAAATTCTCTCCCTCTTTCCTCCGCTAACTTTCCTAACTAACTAACGAACTAGATTTTCGCTAACCAAGTTCTTTTCAGGAGAAAAAGAAATCGAAATCAAAACGCCCGCTCAGCTTGCTATCTCTTCCTATCTTATGAGATAGACACATCACTCCCTCTTTTCACACCTCTCGACAGTTATCCTCTCACTTCCTCCTATGGTCCCCCTACCTCTCCTGTCTCTTGTCATCTAATGAGATAACTCCTTCTCGCTCAATCTTAGTAGGCAGAAATCCATTATCCCTGAAGACTAACCTTCTTACTATTAACCAACAAATACCAACCAAAAGTAAGGAGCATATCAGAATCGTTATGTTAAAAAGAGATAGAGAAAATGTATCCCGTTCTATCTTTTTGCAAATCTAAATGCACGTATATCTTTTTCAATAACCTCTTCTTCATCTTATCCTATCCTTCGTCTATCCATGTCAATATATCCCTATCTATTTTTCAATCTAAATTCACGTCTATCTTTCAATATCCTCTTCCCTATCTCATCGTATCATAAATCTATCAACGTTTTCTTCTTCTACCTCTTTGTTAATCTAAATTCACGTCTATCTTTTTAAATACCCTTTTCTCTATCTCATCCTATCCTTTGTCTATCCGCGTCAGTATTTTTCTATCTCTCTGTCAATCTAAATTCACGTCTATCTTTTTCAATGTAATCTTTCCTATCTCATCGTATCATACATATATCAACGTTTGTTTTTTTCTATCTATTCTTCAATCTAAATTCACGTCTATCCTTTGCAATACTCTCTTCTTTATCTCATCTCATCCTTTATCTGTTCACGTCAATCTTTTTCTATCTCTCTATCAATCTAAATTCAAGTTTTTGTTTTTCAATAACCCCTTGTCTATCTCATCCTATCCTTTGTCTATTCATGTCAATATATTTTTATTCCTTTGTCAAACTGAATTCACGTCTATCTTTTTCAATATACTTTTCTCTATCTCATCCTATCATTTAACTATTCACGTCAACATGTTTTTATCTCTGTAAATCTAAATTCCCGTCTATCTTTTCTAATCTCTTCGTCTATCTTCTTCTATCTCTTTGCCAATCTAAGCTCACGTCTATCTTTTTCAATCCCCTCTTCTCCATCTCATTCCATCCTTTATCTGTCCACGTCAATCTTTTTCTATCTCTCTGTCAATCTCAATTCAAGTCTATCCTTTTTAATACCCTCTTCTCCATCTCATCCCATTCTTTATCTGTCCACGTCAATCTTTTTCTATCTCTCTGTCAATCTAAATTCACGTTTATCCTTACCAATACCCTCTTCTCTATCTCATCCTATACTTTGGCTATCCACGTCAATATTTTCTATCTAATTGTCAATATAAATTCCCGTCTATTTTTTTCAATACCCACTCCGCTATCTCATCGCTTTTATCCTTTTTAATCTACTTTTCTCTATCTCATCGTATCCTACTTCTATCAACTTCAATTTTTTTCTATTTTTTTGTCAGACTATATTTACGTTTATCTTTTTTCCATTCCCTATTCTCTATCTCATCCTATCCTTTATCTATTCATGTCAGTATTTTTCTATATCTCTGTCAAACTAAATTCCCGTATGTCTTTCTTAATCTACTCTTCTCTATCTCATCGTATCCTTTATCTATTCATGTCAATATTTTTTTTATCGCTGTTAATCTCAATTCCCATATATCTTTTTTTTATCTCCTTTTCTCTATTTCATCGTATTCACCATCTATCTACGTCTATATTTTTCTATCTCTTTGTCAATCTAAGTTTACGTTTATCTTATTCAATACCCTCTTCCCTATCTCATCCTATCCTTTACCTATCCATGTCTATCTTTTTCTATCTCTCTGTTAATCTGAATTCACGTTTATATTTTTCAATATCCTCTTCTCTATCTCATCCTATCGCTTATCTGTTCACGTCGATCTTTTCCTATCTATTTTTCAATCTAAAGTCACGCTTATCTTTTTCCATACTCTTTTCTCTATCTCATCCTATCCTTTATCTATCCACGTCTATCTTCTTCTATCTCCCTGTTCATCTAAATTAACGTCTATCTTTTTCATTCCCTTCTTCTCTATCTCATTGTATCCTACTTCTATCAACGTCCATATTTTTCGATTCTATTGTCAAACTAAATTCACGTCTATCTTTTTCCATTCCCTATTCTCTTTCTCATCCTATCCTTTATCTATCCACGTCAATCTTTTTCAATCTTTTTGTCAATCTAAATTCCCATCTATCTTTTTCAATCTCCTCTTCTCTATTCCATCGTATTCTCCATCTATCTATGTCTATCTTTTTCTATCTCTTTGTCAATCTAAGTTCACGTTGATCTTTTTCAAAACCCTCTTCTCTATCTCATCCTATCCTTTATCTATTCACGTCGATCTTTTTCTATCTTTCTGTCAATGTAAATTTCGGTATATCTTTTTTAATCCATTCTTTTCTATTTTACCGTATCCTAAATCTGTCAACGTCAATATTTTTCTATTTTTTTCACAAACTAAATTCACGTCTATCTTTTTTATTTTGCCTTCTCCATCTCATCCTGTCATTTATCTATTCATTTCATTCTTTTTATCTCTGTTATTCTAAATTCTCTATCATCTTTTTTTTAATCTCCTCTTCTCTATCTCATCGTATCCTACATCTGCCAACGCCGATCCTTCTCTATCTCTTCGTCAATGTAAATTCACGTCTTAATTTTTTTTCCATCCCCTTTTCTCTATCTCATCCTACCCTTCATCTATTCATGTCCATCTTTTCTTATTCTATCTCTGTGAATCTAAAATTTCTTCTATTTTTTCCAATGTCCACTTCTCTATGTCATCATATGCTACATCTAGCAACGTCCACCTGTTTCTACCTCTTTGTCAAGCTAAATTCACGACCATTATTTTCAATTCTTCCTTCTCTATCTCACTCTTTTCTTTATCTATTCACGTCTACCTGAAGGTTATGCTCTGCTGGAAGCAGAAAGATTGAAAAAGTTAAAAATTGAGGGATGGAAAAAGATAAAACTATTTTATTTCTCCTTTTATCTCTCAATGGTTCACTTTGTATCCCTAAAATGCTATCTCCTGAATAATTTTTTTTGCCTCTTTCTCTACGTTTCGTGACTGATGATTCTTATCTTTTCCTACCCCTTAATCTGTCCATGACGAATCTCAATATTTTTTAATTTCTTTCTCTACCTTTCGTAACTGAAGCCCCTAATCTTTTTCTTTCTTTCATTTTATCTCTTTAATATAAATTTTAATCTTTATCTATCTTTTTTTTCTATCTACCGCGATTGAGTACTCTCATCATTTTCTATAATTAAAAATTTGGTAATCCATCAAAAAGTTATACTTAGCTTCTAGTAATGTACGGGTAAGACCACCCGTTAGAAAGTCATTTTCCTCGCTGCGAACACCGCACAAAGCAAGCGATAGAAGGACCCCTCTCCATCGAG
>JAABKJ010010118.1:0-11043 GCA_011634705.1 Andricus grossulariae
CATCCTTGTAGAGCCCCGCATGCAAGGATAAGGCTGCATACTCTGAGAGGTAGCCCGGTATTCCAGAGTCACCGTTTAAGACACCTCACCCAGGTGCCATTGAGCTTTTGGCACGGTTTTCACGCATTTGCTTAGGGGTTATTCCTTCGGGGGCATCCCTGGACAATTATCCGCAACTGCTTAATAATTATTGTTACCATATTCAGCTGAAACCCTTGGCACAGGGACCATCTGTCCGCAATTCGAGGACGCGTACGGTGATTTTTTTTAGTTGGGTGAAGCCTATTTTTCCGATATATTATTTTGTATTTCACCAATACATTTTTTTCCTTGTTGAAGGCGAAAAATAGTAAAGATTTACAATATATGTACAATTCAGAATATATAATGACTTGCAGTTTACGATCCGTTATCAGTTTCAAAACTGTAAAATGTTAGAGAAGATTTAGGCGTACACCCTCTCCCCCCTCAAATGTATAAAATAGTTTATGGACGTAAAAACTAAATAGACATAATAAATCAACTGAAATTCAATTTGAAAAATAATGAACTTCGTTACCAATTTAATGGGGAAGAAATTTTACTCACTCCTAGCACGTTAAGTACGTTTCCTGATAATACATTTCAACAACGTTTGCGAAATTGGCAAAGTATAAGCCTGGAACAGTACAGTTCAATTATGCCTTAATATAAGTTTGAAAATGTCTTTCATATATAAGACTTCATACTATTTACCTCATTCTTTTTTTGTAATGAATTTTTCTTTTTCCCCTGTTTCTAAGAAACTTCCTCCTTTTCCCCTTTTTCCCCATTTAAAATTGTTTCTACCCTCAAATTGAACAATTACACGCGCGCATAGCGCAAAAATAATAATACCATTTTTTTTAAATCTCCCTAAAATCATGAAAGCAACAAGAAATACATTACTTCAGCTAATCCTTCTTAAATTAATCTAAAATCAAGAAAAAACTAAAGACTTCACAGAGATAACGCTGAATAAATAACGTTGAATGAATAGAACCCAATAAAAAGAATCAACTACTTTCGGTTGAAAAGTAATCATCTCTTTTGTGGAAAATGTAACTTCTTTGTCAAAAATTATTTTTTTTTCTGTTGAGAAATAAGTTTTTTAACTTTTGGTTGAAAATTTAGATTTTTTATTGAAAATTGATCTTTTCTAGTTGAAGATTCATTTAATTTTCTGAAAATCCGTCATTTTTGGTAGAACATTAATCTATCTAGTTGAAAATTCATGCTTCTTATTAAAAATTCAATTATTTGCGTGGAGATTAATCTGGTTTGATTGAGGATTCAACAATTTGGTAGACAATTAAATTATTTGATTAAAAGTGAACTTTTTTGTTAAAAATTAAACTATGATGTACGCTCCTTTTCGTTATGGGTGGAGGATGGGGGGGGGGGCGAATCATCAACTAGTGTAGAGCTGGAGGAGTGTGGTTCCAGGTGCGACTCTTTACTCCGCCTAATGGGCCAGGTTTACGCCCGGGTTGCAGGTTGGTTGGTAGCTGGTGATACAGACTGGAACATGGCCAGCTTTCTTGTCGGAGAGGGGAGGCGTCGGTGAGCCTGCAGTCCGTTCACTTAGCGACGGCCGGAATGAAGGCAAGCGCTGGACGGGCCGAGAGCGGTTACCGAGGAACTAGAGCCCCACGTTGGGTGTCAATATGATGTACGCTCCTTTTATTTATCAGTGGAGGAAGGGGGGGGGGAATCATCAACAAGTGTAGAGCTGGAGGAGTGTGGTTCCAGGTGCGACTCGTTACTCCGCCTAATGAGCCGGGTTTACGCCCGGGTTGCGGGTCGGGTGGTAGCTGGTGATACAGATTGGAACATGGCCAGCTTTCTCGTCGCAGAGGGGATTCGTCGGTGAGCCGGCAGTCCGTCCATTTAGCGACGGCCGGAATGTAGGCGGGCGCTGGACGGACGCAAAGCGGGTTATCGAGGAACTAGGGCCCCACGTTGGGCGCCAATATGATTTAGGCCGGGCTTTGTAGTCAGCTTGTGTCCCGGCTTGATCACGGGAATGGTTGGGGAGTGAGGGAGAGTCTTCGTTGGACCAGACCGGGCGCTGGTTGGGCACTGGGCAGGCTGCCTCGTCGAGTGGGGAGGTTGGTGGCTACTGTAGATGAGTCGTGGCCCGTGCGTCTGGGGGCTGGTAGCTGTGCTCGGACGGGTAGCAAGCGGTTGTTCCTCTTCAAGCACGCGTCGAGCTGGCCCATGGACTTCGTCTCTCGTCGGCGATTGCTGGGTTGAGTCTGGTGGATGGTTACCGCCCCTCGGGAGGAGAGGAGGTAATGGTAAGTCTGGAGGCTGTCCATAAACGGTGGCCTGAGCGAACGGAGGCGCTGGTCGGGCACTGGACTGGCAGCCTAGTTTGCACTTTCCAGCCGGGATTTCCACCCATTCCTCGTGGAGGTTACTGTGTCGACTGCGCATCGTGCTGTTAGCGACAACTGGAGGGTCGCGGGCACTAGACAGGTGCAGGACGGGCGAGCGGCAGCACGGACTCGGTGGCGTAATCGCTGTGTGAACTCGTACGGGGGTCCGTGACGGTGGGGTAGGTCGGGTAGTCTGGGACGTTTGGAGGGAGGAGAGAAAAGGAGATCGTCCTCGTAGACTACGAGGAGGTCGTCAGTGGGAGTAGGAGGAGGATTGGGAGCGGGAGTGACGAGGATGGTGTGGCGAAACCACCTACCGGGAGTAGGAGGAGGAGCGGTTGGAGTACGAGGAAGCGCGTAATCGGGTTCCTCGTGGACCGGTGTGGGCCGGGATCCAGACTCAGGAACGACCTGGGGTACGGATCCGGAGGTCGATGCGGCGACAGGCTGGACGACGAAGGGCTCCAAATCGTCGTACTGTCCTGAAAAGTCAAGGCGGCTCGACGAGGAGGAGGTTGTAGGCGCAGAAGGAGGTGGGATGCGGACCAAATGAACTCGTGAGCGAGGCGATAGGATTTTGATGGTGCTCACGAGCAGGATAGGATGGGAAGGAGCGTGTGAAGGTTGTCGGGGAGGTGCGGCATTTCGAGCAGGAGTGCTCGGGATGGAGAAGCCTTGGGAAATCTGGGAACGGCGTTTCCGCTCTAGTTGGTTGGGACGGGTGCGTTCGTGTTTGCGTCCCCCAGGCATACGGAAGGTTATGATGTGCCTGAAGGTGGAAGAGAAAAGAAAATTCGAGAGAAAGAGAGAGATAGCGCCGGGGCAAAGCACCGCAGCGCTGAAAAAGAGCAAGAGAGAGAGAGAGAGAAAGATGCGTGCCGGGACCCAGGGTACCACAGCACTAGGAGGAAAGCGTATGGAAGTTCGACAGATTTGTGCCGGGACAAATGTACCACAGCACGAGTATAGTGAGATAGAAAAAGAGAGAGAGAGGTAAGGTGTTTGTTGTAGGATATGGGATGAGGATAATTAATCGAAAGGAGTTGCTTTGGATCTCTATAATTCCTTGGTGTTAGTATAGAATTTGAGTTTCCTGGTGGTCGCGGGACAAAGTACCACACGGCCAGGTTGCTCAGAACAGTACACGAAGCGCAAGTGCCGAGTTAGGCTCGAGCACGGGTATTTATGTGAGCGAGGGGCGTGGACCTGAGCGAAGAGGGAAGCGGCTGCTGGCCCTGTGATTGGCCGAGACTCCCGAAACTGGATTCGCAACGGGGCAGTGGGGATACTGGCCTCCGTGCTTTCATCCGTCAGGCCTGCGCGCCACGAGCCATTTACAATATTTTCACAGTTTTAAAGTAGAAGTTAAAAATATTAAAAATTAAGATTTTATGATAATATTCAGTGCAGAGGTTTTCGTAATATCAAGGTATAATCCTGCGTTCATACAATTTAAATATTTTGATTTTGAACGAAAAACGGAAATTACTTATTTAAATTGAAAATAACCATAGGTAAATGGTGGTAGTACTAAGCCTAATGCTAAAATCAATGTCCGCGAATATTCACTGTTAAAGTATAAGGTTTAAAATTGTTTAAAAGGTGTTAAAAATTGTGGAGTAAACAACGCTGTCGTTAAACTCCCCTGTGTTTCACAGGCGCGTTGGAGCGAGAGAGACAAAGCGAAGGCCGCGTCACTGGTGTACGTGACGTCCGAGCCTTCTCTCGAGTCTCAGTTAGAGCAATGCGATAGTCAATTAAATTTGATAGAAATAATTGCATTAACCATTTATTATAAGATTACATTAGATTTTATCATGAAATTTGCTAGAATATTCTCTCAAAATAATGCTAGAAAGTTGCAGTTTTATCTAAAATTGTTCGCTTTTTGTCTACTTTTTAATAAGAGTGAGGTAATAATTACTGAAAGTTGTTATTAATGTTATTAATTAAATCATTGTTCAAAAATGATTATTATTTCTAATAATATTATTTTGAAATAATGTTAGAAAGTTGCGGTTTTGTCCTAAATTGTCTACTTTTTACCCAGTTTTCACCTAAAGTGAGATTAAGCAATGGAATTTAGCATGAACAAATTATTATTGTTTATGACTATCTTCTCCTATATTAATGCTTGAAATTCACGGATTTATCTGAAGTTTTTAATTCTTTATCAACTTTTGACTGAGTGAGGTGATAATTTATGCAAGTTACCAAAGACAGTGGTTTAAATAATTTATTATTGTTTATAACTCTGTTTCGTTGGATAATTGCTAGTAAGTTGCGTTTTTTCTAGAATCTTGAACTCCACTTTGAGTTTTTAGTTATAAACAAATAATAAATAATGATTAGAGAAAATCATTTTTTAACAATAAGTTCCTTTTTGTCAACATATTTTTCTAAAATAAAACAGATAATTGAAATATTCTTCAAATTTTCTATATGGATCATATTAAATGTAATTTGTTTTCTTCCAGTAGTTGCTTAGACGTTTTTTGTTTGAATTAATAATAATAATAATATTTATTATTTATTCCTAGCTAAGAAAACAAAGAAAAGCTGAAAATTTCAGGAAACCCCGCGACTGTCTAGCATTACTCTAAGGGAAAATAATTATAAACAATACTATAGTTTTTCAAACAATTATATTCGTTAACTTGAATTAATTATTATCTCACCAAGTAAAATGTGGACAAAAAGTTAAATATTTCAGACAAAAATTGCAACTTTCTAGCATTATTCAAAAGAATAATGTTAAAAATGATGATGAATTGTTTGAACAATTAGGTGTGTTAACTTGAGGTTATTTTCACCTCATTCTAATTAAAAATTGTACATAGAGTGGACAATTTTAGAAAAAACTGCAACTTTTCAGCATCATTCTAAGAGAATATTGTTATAAATATTAAGCAATGTTTTTCACAATTATTTTTGTTGAATATAATTGATCATTGCCTCGCTCTAGCTGAGAAGTTGAAAAAAAGTTGAAAAATTCGGGAAAACCCGTGACTTTCTGACTCAATCCTAAGATAAGATTGCTATGAACAATAATAAATTGTTGAAACAATTTACGTAAACATAATCATAATTTGTCAATGAAAACTAACAATTATTGTATTAGAAACAATTTGTATTTAAAAACTCGAACAAAATCATAATTAGCCCCAAAAAGTCGCAAAATAGAATTTTTCACTTATAGTATTTTTTTCCTTTTGTAAAACAGACTTATGGGTATAAAATTTGAAAAATTATTTTTGGTTTATATTCTATGGCTAATTCTTGAGAACAATGATAAGTTTGAACTTAATTCACCTAATATTAGAGATTCTGAATAAAATTTACAAAAACGTCTTTTTTCATATGGGAAGTACGTTGTAAACTTCATGGGACTCGCGAAGCTTCTAAATATATTTCAAAATAATGTATTTATTATTTTGTGGATTAAAAAAAATTGGGGGCAATATGCATGAAAATTCAAAGAAAAAAATTTTGACCTCTCTAGTATGTATAAATATTATAATAATTATGTACTGACCGAAAGATTTAACGAGAACCGCTAGAGCGAAGATGAGAGTACCAACCATTCTCACTTCATTTCTGGCTGGAAGAATCTATGGAGAAATTTTTTATTGTCGTGTAATTAATGACTTTTTTCAAAGAAATATCGCTATATATATTCTTATAGCTATCTTGTTTATATTTCTAGATTATTCCACAATACGTAACATTTTGTAGTCGGGTGAAGCCTATTTTTCTGAAGTATTTGTATTTCATCCATACATTGTTTTCCTCGATGATGGCAAAAAATGGTGAAGATTTACGATATATGTACAATTAAGACAATCTAAAATGACTTGCAGCTCACGATCCATATTAGTTACAATTGCTGTAAAATCAGAGAAGATTTAAGCGTACACCCCCACCCCCCAAATGTGTAAAATACTTTATAGACGTAAAAACTGAATAAACATAATAAATAAACTGAAATTTAATTTGAAAAATAATAAACTACGTTACCAATTTGAGGGGGAAGAAATGAAGGAGGGGCGTTAAAAGGCAGCAAAAGGTAAGACGGAACTACGATTGTCAAGGAGGGGGGGAATGGGGGTCAAAAATAGCCTAAAATTGGTAATGTAGTTTATGGACTACCCCTAAGTTCATAAATATGTATATTTCAGTATTAGCACTTAAATATAAAAAAAATCCTGATCATTTCCTGGCTTGCTTCTGGTTAATAAAAATGATTTCCAGATATTGGAATTACACAACAAGAGAAAATATGATTTTTTTCATGAAAGTAATTTATAACCCAAAAAAATTAACAATCATAGTATCGTATTCTAAATTTGCCACACTTTACTTGAAATTCTGATTTTGTATAAAATCTGGAAATAAGAGACAATCAAGATTTTCACTTTCTTTGACACGAAAGCCGTACAAACTTGTCTGACTTTTATTTGAAATCTTTTGTCTCAAAAAATGTCATTCCTATGTGCATAAACTTAAAATTATTTGAATTTAAAATGTTCCAGTTTCTAAAGATTGAGTCATGTTTAATTTAAAGTTCTTATATTTGAATCCTTGATAAAATAAAGCGTATTTGAATTATATGTGTCTTCCGAATAGTGATGAGAAATAAATTATTCTTTAAAATTTTAAGTTGACAAATATCAAATCTTGTAATTTTCATTTTAGGTGATTCGAAATCAAAAAAGTGTTGTGTCAATAGTGTATAGTAAAATAGATTAGGTGTGTCAATAAGTCTGATTTTTCCCGTCTGAAGCAAGAACTTGTAAATATGGAATGTTGGTGAAGGTGACGTAGGCTGTTTGCAAGATTCACAATATTTCCTGAACATTATTTGAATAATAAGTGATGACCGATTAGTAGTTTTCCGAAATCGAATTATTAAATATTCAAAGTAATCGAATAAGTGATTCTTCACTAATATTTGATTGCTCAAATTTTTCTAATTGAATTATTAGACTTTCCTTTTTAATAAGTGAAATATTACTAATTTAGATTTTGAAATATGAACGGGAAGGTTTGGTTCAAATTTGTACAAAGGGATGCAATTTGTTGTATCAGTTTATTCTCTGTTATGTAAAAAAATTCTTCTTTTTTTGAAAACTCCGTATTTTTCAGAACAATTCAGATAACCAATTTTTTTCTTTCTAATCCTTACTAAAATTTTCTTGCTGTTTCGAGATCCCCGAAGAAAAACGCAACAAGTCTAGAATGAACAAAATAGTGACCGCTTTTCTGAAAATTAAACCGTTTAGTTTTTTTTTTTCTCAAAAAATATGAGAGATGCTGCAAAAAGTCCAAAAGCAAAACTATTCCTTTCTCAAATTTCTAAAAAACCTCTATTCTAATTTTCTATATTTTGCATTTAAAATTTTTTAATAACGATGTGTAATTTTGGAAATACTAAAAAAATTATTAATTCTATCAAAAAACCGGAAAATACGTTTTCTGGCAAATCGCAAGTTTTCTTGCGGATTCCAAAAAAAAAATGATAAAACAATATTCAGAATCAAAAAGACAAAGTTTTTTTGGTATTAAAAAAAAAGATTTTATAACGATACAATTCTTATCCGATTTGAACGTTCTTAAAAAAGTGAAATATTATGCAATTCGCATTGAATTTTTATGACTGATTTTTGGGAAAAATTTCAATTATTTTGTATTTAATCAGCAATATATACAATATAAATCTGTAAACTTTCACAGTTTAGCGTTTGTTACTTAATACTTAGGTTTCTGATCAAATACTCAAAAAACATAAAGCAAATATAAAAAAAGTTCCATGGCAATACTAATTTTTAAAAATGTATTGAAGTTTTCATAAACAAATAAGTGAATAAAAATGATTTCGTGAGCTCTGGCTGCGGTTCGTCACTTGATTCGCATGCAATTTCAACAATTTATGGCCAAAACGAGTTTTTTGATTGAATTAATGAAGTTAATAAATAATATGTTATTTTATTATGCATTATTTGACTATTTCCAAATATTTAAACTTTGTCCCTTTGACGTAATCAACAGAATGTGTTTTTTATGGCAATGAATATTGGGTAATTTATCGTGAGATACCATATTCACATGTAAAATTACCATAAATTACCAAAATTGTCCTAAATTTCCGGAAATTCATGGAAATTTAAAAAAATCAATATTGGACAATTTATGGTGAGCTATTATATTCACCGGTAAAATTACCATGAATTACCAATAACTTTCAGAAATTTCCGGAAATTTATGGAAATTCCTAAAAACGAATTTTGGTTATTAATGGTAAGTTGCCATATTTACTGAAAAAATTACCATAATTGATCAAAAATGTCCATAAATTCCCGCAAATTTATAAACATATTTAAATTCAATCCGGCAATTATTCTATTGAATTTTTGATAATTTGAAATAAGTTAACATAAATTTCATGCTTCTTTATTAAAAATCTAATATGAACTGAAATTATGACTGTATTTAAAAAAATATCTGAAGTCATCCATTTGTTATAAAAAATATCGTATGTGCCATGGAGGAGAAACACTTTTTCTCCCCCTAGGTGCATAATATACTATTATCGGAGTTATATTGATTTTTATAATATCAACACGTGTGAAATATTTTTTAGCATCCTTCATTATATGCTGCATAGGAATATGTTGATTAAGTTATTAATAACAATGACAATTGTGAATTTTTATCAAAGTGTCTGAATTTTTTTTCTTATTCATTAACAGTTGATTACGTTAAAGGAGCAAAGTTTAAATGCTGACAATAGCCAAATTACTGTAGCCAAAATACTGTAAATGTAACTTTTTTGTTTTTGATTTAAAATTTATATTTGTAATTAAAAATTCATCTTTTTTATTTTAGTTAAGAATTTATCTGGTTTTATTGAATAAAATTCAATCACCTGATTGGAAGTTGACCTAGATCATTAAAAAAAAATGCGTGGTTCAAAATTCGTAATTTCAGTTAAAAATCCAATTGTTCGGTTGCAAATTAAATCTTTTGTTGAAAATTTTAATTTGTATGTTTGAAATTCCACTATTTTGTAGAAAATGTTTCTTTTTGGCTCAAAAATTCAACAATTCTGTACAAAATCCATTATTTATTTCGTTGGAAATTCGACTTTTCTGGTAAGAAATCATTCTTTATAGTGGAAAAATCCCTAGGCGAAGAGCTTCACAAACTAATCATTTGAAGCTCTCCACTCAAGCCCAATAGTATTTAAGGTCTTTCGTTTCAGGCGCCATTTACACTTGTCTATCAGTGTCTACTTTGCATCACATTCTTTCTGGATTCTCTCATTACTTTGTTCATTAGCACAGAGGGTGTGAATATAGAATTATATATCGCCATTTAAGCTTTATCTGATATATTTTCACTTCTAATATTGGATCCTACTCTGCCGATAACCTTCTTACCCTTGTTTATACGCCCACCTTTCTCTCTACCTATCTTTTCGTTATCACTGCATAAACTACCAAGATATACGTACTTATCAAGTTGTTCTATCTTCTCATCTTTTATGACAATGTTGTATATTCTTTTCTCACCCTTTCCTTCAAACACCATAATTTTTGTTTTATTTGCGTTAATTTTGAGGACCATGTTCTTCATGCTAGTATTTAGTTTGCTCAACATTCTTCGCAAGTCTTCAGTTGACTTTGCAATAACAAACTTATCATCTGCGGACGCTAACCCACGCACCTTTACTGTCCCGAGAATCATGCCTTCTTCGTCGAGGAGGGCCACTCTTAGACACTTGTCCATAAATATAATAAATAGCCATTATGACATAACGCATCCTTGCCTAACACCTTGCATTATGATTGATTTAATACTTTCACGATGATTTATTATGATAAACTTAAATTACAAATTTTAACTCATCATAATGAACCATCGTGAAAGTAGCAATTCTATTATCGGAGAACGCTACGGGGATAGTTTTCTTACTAAAACTAACACTTTTAGAAAGCTCAGGTCTTCTTAGGATAAGCTACTAACATCTTTAGCTTTCTTAAAACGATGTAGGGACAATAACATCGTCCCAAAATTCTCACAGTTGAAAAACCATTTGAGAACATCTAAATCCAAATCAATTTCACATAAAACAAGTTTGCTTCTCTTGAAAGAAAGAATACAACATACCAAATTTATCTTGCCCACTACCTCCAGAAAACTATTAAAACTTCACCCTTTCCTATCAAACACTCTCAGATTCGACATTTGGTCTACATTGGACTGCATATCATTTGACCAGTCACAACGGATTGAAGATCTTTCTACTCAAAAACAAAAAATATAATTCGACAAATCACTTCCAGTAAGGCACGCACCATTAACTAACACAGTAAAAAACATCTTCAACAATCCTCTCAGCAATGAAATGATTACAGCCTTATCTAAAGGACAGAATCTTGCAGTAGCTCCTTACAAAATCCCTGAAGAAGAAATCATCAGTAATTTGAAATCCACAATATATAGCCTTCCACCCGAAAAAGTCAATGACATATGGCGTAGGACAGCCAACATCTTACGCCAAGCCTAACTTCCCTCCTCAAACTTAACAAAACAAGAAAAAGCAGCAATTAAAGAACTCAACCAGAATGAAGATATCATAATA
>JAABKJ010010119.1:0-11042 GCA_011634705.1 Andricus grossulariae
TGCTGCTGCTGCTTATTACCATCAGCCAGGTCGTCTGGTTGCTGAATGAAGGAATCGCTCCGGAGACGCGCTTTTATGCATTACCGACTGTCGATAAATTGATATTAGTGCTGGCAGAAAGTACTGAGTGACGTCATCAGTTATTTACTCCCGATTGATAAGGTAGGCTCCTGATATAGCGACTGAGGCTCCATCTGTGGCTAGAGATGTGCATTATCGATGATCTCTATCTTACCGACCTATGGTAAAATGATGATATAAAAAATGACCGAACTCCCTGTGTTACCGACTAATGGTAACATTGTTCCCTACCTGACCGACATATAGAAAAATGATAATAATGAAAATTATAGACCTTCCCATTTTACCGACTGATGGTAACATTGTTCCCTACCTTACTGGCATATACAAAAATGATAATATAAAAAATTACCGACCTCACTGTTTTACCGTCTGCTGGTAAAATTGTTCCCTACCTTACTGACCGGTGGTGAAATGATAATATAAAAAATTATCTACCTCCCTGTTTTACCGACTGATGGTAACATTGTTACCTAACTCATTGACCTATGTTAAAATGATTATATAAAAAGTTACTGACCTCCCTGTTCTACCGACTGATGCTCACATTGCTCCCTACCTTACCGACATATAGAAAAATGGTAATATGAAAAATTACCGACCTCCCTGTTTTACTGACTGATGGTAACATTGTTCCCTACCTTACCGGCGTATAGAAAAATGATAATTTGAAAAGTGACTGACCTTTTTGTTTCACCGACTGATGGTAACATTGTTCCTCACCTTACCGACCAATGGTGAAATGACATGATAAAAAATTACCGACCTCTCTGTTTTACCGACTGATAGTAACATTGTTCCCTACTTTACCGAGACATAGAAAAATGCTAATATAAAAAGTTACCGACCTCCTGTTTTACCGACTGATGGAAACATTGTTCCCTACCTGACTGACCGATGGTGAATTGATAATATACAAAATTACCGACCTCCCTGTCTTACCGACTGATGGTCACATTGTTTCCTACCTTATCGACCTATGTTAAAATGATAATATAAAAAATTACCGACTTACCTGTTTTACCGACTGATGGTACTAAACCGTTTTACCGATCGATGGTCACTTAGCACAGAACAGAACCTTATACTGTTAAATTAATGGGAATCTCCATTACCAATCTCACTGTTTTACCTACTTAGCATAGAACAGAACCTTAAATTTACCGACATCTCTGTTTATCGAGCGATGGTACGAAGCTATCACAGCAGGTATCTGCATTACCAACTTCACTGTATTACCGACTGTCGGTAACTTAGCATGGAATAGAACCCTCCCTTTGTCCGTGGCGCCATCTGTTGACACATTACAGCATTATCGATGCGCAGCTAACTTCAGAGTGGTCCAGCACCCGCCTAGTCCTACTACTGCTTAGCATTGAACCCACTGAGAAAAATACTAAATAGCATGTCTAATGGGTTTCGAATACATGATAACGAGGATGGTCATCAAGTGACCTATCTTCTATACATGGATGACCTGAAGCTATACGATAGTGCGGACCAGAAACTGCAGCAAGTGATCGATGTCACAAAAAATGACGAAGCACCGAATGCACCATAGTAATTCGGCGACTGAAAGGTTAATTCTACCACGACATAGAGGGGGTAGGGGCATTTCAGATGACAGGAAACTGTGTAAGTCACAAATTATACAGTTGCGAGACTATTTTAACATCAAGCGAGATGTTACGCTTTACAACACCACCTGTAAAGCTGATCTTGACTACTAGGACTCTTAACAGAATGGATGCCTTTCTATAGATACATTGCAATGCCCGTTTTAGAAAACGAAGATAACATCTTATATTGGGATGTTACTATCCAGACGGATCATTAAATTCGAGCCAATCGACCGGACATCGTAATGCGATAAAAAAAGGTAGAAGAGTCTACATCATCGACATATATGGTATTTCTAAGAAAGCATCCAGAGGCAAATGTTGTCACCTCCAACACTCACGGCCCCTATGTAAGCATAACAGTGGTAAAAGACGAACTGCAAACTACACCATGTTCTTAATTTTGCACCTAAAACATCATCACAAATGATTTCATACATCGTATTAATTTAACTAATTATATCCTTATGATGGAAAACCGGGTTCATTTAACCCGAGAAAAGTAAAAAAAAAAAGAATGAATGAGTGATTGATAGGTCTCAAATAGTATCAAGAGGTGAAATCTTAATCTCTAACTGTCCCGTCTGCCGCATAATGTCATCCGCGGCTAGAGAACTGACTCCAAGGAACAGTGTTTCACGATGTTGTCTCGCGTAAATTTCCTGCTCTCGCTTACCTTCCAGGACAGAAGGAGCAGAAGTGGATGAAGTACGCGTTCCATTTGCGTCGGGATTGGTTGCTTTAAGGAACCATGATCGTAGCTTCCGGAGCCTACAACTTCTCACATAATGAATGAATAAATGCGTAGGGATGTGGCAACCCCATCGCCCGAGAGCTACAACTCTTGCAGTTAGCCACGGTGCATTGGGCAAACTCCTCAATGCAACGAATTATGTGGTTACGTCACCAATATATCGCAGTGGCACCCATAATAGGCCTCTCTCGGATGAATGTTATGGTTCAGTTGGGGGTTGCAATAGGACTGAACCGAGGCGATAACCAGAAAATGGCCCCGTACAAACGCGAGATCATCGATTCAAGTGGTCGGAATAATTCAGAAGGAACATCCTTACCTGTTGGCAAAGAAGCTCACCGGCTCGAAGAGGATTCATGCAGAGGTTACATGACCATTGGGTCAATGTGCAGCCGGAATATGCTCATAAAACTCTCAGTATTCAAGAGATCAGGTATCCTATTTGCGAAAAAGCGGATATGAAGCTTTTTATCAGGAAGAAGAAGAGCAACATCATCCAGTGAACATACAACCCGTTCCAGCAAGAACACCTTTGCAGATAGCCGATAATGCCAACATGAGAAGTAGGAGATCTATCCACCAAAAAGTCTTTCTCAGGATGGGCAAATTATCTGAAGCTAATACTGCCCACCCTAATTTACTCCCCGAAGATGTTAATCTCTGAAATCTGAACTGTATAGTTTACGAAAAGGCATCAAATATTCAGTGCGTGAATAGCTACATTAAATCAAATAAAAAATTCACCCCAAAAGTTAGGGAACTTGCTCGAAACTCAAGGAAAGCAAATCAGACGCTGAACAAGTGTAAACTGTTGACCATCAAGCAGCTCTGGACGCAAAAAATTATATCTCTTTTAACAGCGAAACAGCGCCTTGAACGGCGAGTAAAGTGGATTCAGGAAAGTCCCTCCATTTCTACTCATCCTTTCCGCCTGTTCAATGAAACGTCACTTGCCGTTAAGAATCTGTCTAGCCGAGAAGCGATTCCAGTCTTCTGAGAGGAAGTATATGGAGAAACTTATTAGCTAAATGAAGACGCTTCAGATATATAACTCTTTCGTAACTTTTGCCAAAGGAAAAGGTTGTAAGGTCCAGAGAAAGAGTGTCCACTAATTACTGCTGAAGAAGTGAAAAAAGTTATCACTAGAACTAAAAACTTTTCAGTGCCGGGGCCAAATAAGATCAACAACTTTTGATGGTAGAAGTTCACTTCTACGTACCAACATCTAGTTCATATATTTACGACTTTCTAAAACGGAGAACTGCCCATACCGCAGTGGCCAGTAAAAAGACGCACGTTATTGATCCCTAAGACCGGAGATTTGTGAAGTCCAAAGAACTACAGGCCTGCATCTTCAAACATGCAATAGTTGAACAACGTGGATGTAATAGAGGGCTGGCAGATTGCAGGGAAAACCTGTTAATAGACAGGTGTATTACCCAGGACTTGATCAGGTATCGGCGCAATCTGTCCATGGCTTGGAATGACTGCCTTAAGGCATTCGATAACACGAAACATGAGCTGCTTATTAAGCTCCTTGAGTGCCTGGAGGTGCATCCAAAAATAGTGAGACGCATAAAAGAGCTTGTACTCTTGCGGTGGACCAGATTTGTGATAACATGTGACAAAAGACAAGTGACTACCAGCTATATCACATATGAGAGGGGTGTCTTCCAAGGAGACTCTCTAAGTCAGATACTTTTCTCCATCTCCCTCTTGCCTCTATCTGTTGTGTTCCGAGCCAAAAGCTTTGGATACGTATGTGGCCTGTCGAACAGAAGAGAATATATGATCAACCACCTTTTATGCGTGGACGACCTTAAACTCTTTGCTTCCTCGAAAAAGGACCTTAACATCCTTGTGAAGGCGGTGAATAGTTATTCTTAAGCGATTGGCCTGAGCTTCAGACTAGACAAGTGTGCCTGCGTCCACTTACACCAAGGAAGACTAGAATATACATCATCGCTTGACGATCAGGATGTTCAACTCATAGGCGAAAATACCATTCAACATCTTGGTAATGGAGAAACATATACATATCTTGAAATACCGCAAGCGGAAACCCAAAATGTGCGTGTGTTAAGAACGGACCTTGTAAAAAGGTATCGCTAAATTCTCAGAAAAATTTGGGCTTCCGAATTATCTGGCCTAGCATCACTCTCACCTTCGGTACTCAAAAGTCGTGTACAGGAAGCAGAACATATGCTTCTACTAACAGAGCATGCTGACAAGCCCCTTCATGATAAATTCTACGGCATCATACGTAGAGAAGAGCTCTCCATGGGTCTGTCCTGCATGTTTCTCAAGTCTACCGGATTGAGATCGTAGACTGAGGGATTTCTTTTTGCCTGTTAAGACAGCGTTATAGACACCTTAGTTTACCGCGAGCGCATAATGAGTGTACCTGGAGGCGGTACCAACTGCCGAGCGTGCAAGCAAGAGCCAGAAACACTTGGACATGTTCTCAGTGGATGCTCAAAGTGTGCACGTTACGGGTACATAGAGAGACACAATGCGGCTCCAAAAGTGTTATATTACCATCTTAGGCACTTCGATGGTGTTGATCTATTTCCCGTCTTTTCACACGTCCAGGGGGAACGAGTCCGTTGTGAAGAATGATCAGTGTAAGATCAACTGGAATTTCTCATTTTCCACCACTCAGCGTATCAGTGCTACGAAGCCTAATATTTTCCTCCAATATCTGAAGACCAAGATCATTTACGTGATTGAATTCTCGGCACCAGCCGATGGTAATATCGCGGACCAGGAGGAAGAAAAACGGGCGAAATATCATGCACTTCTCTTCGAGCTGAGAAGGCTGTACCAAGGCTACAAAGTCCATCTTGTAGTTCTCATAATCGGCTGTCTTGGAGGTATGAAAGCTTGGTTGCTTCAAGGAACCATGATCGTAGCTTCCGGAGCCTACAACTTCTCACGTAATGAATTCATGAATTTCAAGGAATTCTCGGAATTCGAGGAATTCAAGCAATGCACGGAATTCGAGAAATTCTAGTAATTCACGGAATCCTCGAAATTCACGGAATTCTCGGAATTCATGGAATTTGTGGAATTCTTCGAATTCATGGAATTCAAGAAATTCACGGAATTCACGGAATTCATGGAATTCACGGAATTCATGGAATTCACGGAATTTATGGAATTAACGGAATTCATGGAATTCAAGGAATTCATGGAACTCAACGAATTCATGGAATTTCCCAATTTGCAGATATTCCATGAATAACCATCTAGCGGTTTAGTTCTGAAGTATGATCCGTGGAAGTCAGAACATTATTTCCGAACGAAGTCGCTGGGCAGCGCATTAGGTGCGACTCCTTCTCGCAAGAGAAATCAATCGCCCAGAAGAAAACTCAGAGGTAACTTGCGACCACGAATTAAGCTTGCCAGTGCATCGGATCGCTGTTTTTGAAGTCTGAAATGTTATTTTCAAATATTTCAGAAATTTTTGAAATTCTTGATAGCTGTGCTATCAAAGAATAATAAGTGATTCAATTATTTATGCACGGAGAAAAATAGTTCGAAAAGCTTTACCTAAGTCATATGGGTAAATTTAGGACATATGGACACTTCGATAAAGTTTCATTTCTAGTTCGGTAAAACGAAATTCGGTGATACTTCATTCACAAACTTGAAAAGTGTGACAAATTGATACGACTATCTACCGAACGGTACTTTAATTCATACTGTACTTTGTAGTTGAATTTTATTGCATATAAATGTAAAATATATGAAAGTTAGATCAAGATTACTGAACAGTTAGGTAGAACGCGGTTGAGCGCTGGGTAGAAAATGTGAATGGGTTTACAGAAAAGGCATGAAGGAATCGCGGGCGCTCGAGAAACTTTAACTGACAGTTTGGTATACCGTAAGCTTCTGCGAATAAAAAAAAACTATACAATAAACAAGTTTCCAAATTTTTGACGACTTCTTTTAGAAATCATAAATAAAAAGGTACACAAAATGTCTTGTTATGGGCCTATTCGAAGCTACAAATTTAAAATAACAAATTGTCAAATGATATTCACACCATTTTAAAAATTTTTGAAATCTACAGATGTTACTTATATTAACTAGGAAAAGATTAACATTAAAAGTATTGTTAAATATTTTATAGTTAAAGATTTTCCAAATCACTTTGAAGTCTGTCTCACAGGTTTTTTGTGTAAAATTGATATCCATCACAAATACGTTCCTTGATATTTCAGTTTTATATTTCATACCCTCTCGGGTTATCCTTAATTTTTTTTAAATATTTCAGCGGTTTGAATTTTTTTTTGTTTTTCAAATTTTTATTGTCTACAATGGTCAACTATACCACAATTGCTCATAAAATATGTCAATATAGAAAATAAAAGAACTTTACACAAGATGTGATTTACTTACCTTTGTGTCTTTTCTCTCAATGACCACTTTCAAAATTGATGCTCTTTAATTCTTCATTTCTTTTAATTTGACTTTTCATTACTTGATGTTGTTTTGTATCTTTTTGAAAATTAGATCTACAAATGAAGGGTGTGGCGGCAAAAGCATGTAAGTCCGTCAAGATACAATTTTCAGCAGAGAGAAAGAAACATCTCAAACATCGAATGACCAAAAAAAAATGATAAAAGTCCATTCAAGATTTGATGGAGCTCTAGAGACATCAAGAAACAAATTTTTGAAAAAGTTCATATTTTTCGAGATAAAGCTCGTCAAAAATTCAGTGCTGTCGAAAGCGTGCTAGTCTATGGATTTCTTTTTATTTTCGAAAATCCCAATCAACATAAAACATATGCCTAGAACATTATAAACTCTTTACGAGACAGATAGAAGGTTGAAAAGTGCAAAATTGAATAGAAAAGATTGTTTCTTTTAAAAAATGGATTTTACATTATCACAGTGTTATTTCTATACAAAATATTTAGTTTATTTGTATTTTTTAACTATTTCATACAGTCACAGGATGCAGTCAAATACGAAGATTTAAGTTTTCGTATAATTGATCACAGTTTATCGAGATAAAAACCCGTTGCCGGTTCGAATTTGGATATATCCTTTCACCACAATGTCAGGTAGAATTTTAGAGAATTTTTAAGCCAATAAAACGTGTTTTGTGAATTAAAATGTACTTTCATGGTCATGCCATGTAGATATTTGCATAAATATTTCAGTTTTTGCATCTGCTTTAGGAAAAATACTTAATTTGCATTCCATTTTAATTCACAAAAGCTCATTCCATGCCTTTAAAGTTTCTTTACAATTATATTCATCGCGTTTTTATGGAAATTATTCTATTTAGAAATAATACGTACAATTATTTTTATTTAGTCATGTTACAATTACTCTTAAGCAATTAAATTAAAACTTTCAAATTGTCTAATACATTATTGAAAATATGACACATGTTTTATATTAGTACTATTCGCTGGATTAAAAATAATATTATAAAATCAGAACATTGCGAAGAAGACTTGAAATTTACTTAAAAGTTTAGGTAGTCTAAGTTTTTAAAAATTGGTATCTAGTATTTTCAAACAAAAATCATCAAGATTTGCGATTTTTAATCATTTTAGGTTAGATTAACGTTTTATACCCAAAACTGATATTTTAAAACAAAAATCGCTATAGTTCAAATAGGATAACAAATTTTTTAACAGTTTCAAGTAATATTAACGTTTTTCACAAAAAATCGGTCATCTTGCACAAAAGTAATTGGATTTCGAAGAAGATTTACAATTCCTAATAATTTTTTGTTATTTTTGTCTTTTTCGTTGGGAATTATTGGTGTTTTAATAACAAATTACTACATTTCAAAGAATATGCACCATTTTTCAAACCCTATAGGTTATGTTGACGTGTTTCTTCTGAAATCGATATTTTTCACAAAAATCATTACATTTGAATCCAATGACTTTGTTTAAAAGAAATGATATTTCAAACATTTCGAAGAAGATTCAGAACTTTTTAACCATTTCAGGTTATGTTGGTGTTTTACACTAAAAAACGGTCCTTTTAGTAAAAAATCGGTATTTTAATTCAAAAATCATTAGATTTCAAAAAAGATTAAAACTTCTGCTCAATTGTAGGTTTTAAGCTGATGATTTTCATCGGAAATGTCGATATAGGTTTCAAAGAAGATTTACAATTTTTGAACAATTTAACGCCATAGTAAGGTTTTTCACCGAAAATCGGTTATTTCAAATAGGAATAATAAAATTTCACAAATAAAATCAGAGGATTTTTCAGATTTCTATTAATCTTTGAATTAGTACCAGAAATCGGCAAAAATTACATAATTTCTTGTAGGCACGCAATGCACAATTGAAAAAGTTACTCTTTGGTCAATACTGCAGTGGAAAAATGATATAAAATGTTATTATAATTAATAAAAGTATATACAAATTTCTGTAAAGTTAACTTTGTTTTTAATCACACTGAGTAAAACTACAAAATGATTTAAAACATTGTTGTTAAATAATTATTCATACATTATTTAAAGATTTTTACGATTTAGATTTGACGAAAACCTTTTTTACACTGTAAGGTGAAAAAATATTTTTAAAAATATCAAAAAAGGTTTCAGCTGATGAATTCTCAAAATGAAATTATATAGCAACGTACATTTAATGAAAAATTTTTATTTAATATTTTGTATGAAAAATTTTATTAGAAAATTTCGCAAAATCACACTATAGTAAGAGTTGTGGTGGAAAGATTTTTTCGAAAACCAAATTTTCTCCGTGTAGTTTCTCAGAAATTATGCGGACAAAATTTTAAAAATAAAATAAAATTATTTGTCACTTTTTAGCATGATAAAATAAAATTTTTATAAAATTTTAGGAAATTATAAATTTTGCAATGGATTCTTCAATTAATTCTATGTTTGTTAATAATATTACATTCTTCGTCAAATTTACGTGAAAATGAATTCAATTTTGTTTCAATAACAAAATTTAGGCGGACATGAACCTATGTCTTAACCTAGGTCTAAGCATAGGTCTAAACCTAGGACAGACCTGGCTTTTTCTTCCGGCCACGTGGACAAAGTCTCAAGAAAAGACCAAGTTTTTCGGGATAGTGGGATTGTTGTTTAATTGATTTTAGATCTTTTTGAATGGATCTACACGGAGAAAAATGGTGAAATAATTTTTATGAAGAGTGCTGTATTACATTACATATTATTATGGTACTAGTGACTATTGTTCAAGTACAGGTACCCTTTCTAAGCTGTCAAGTTGTGATTAATAGATCACATCATTCCTATATCTATAAATAAATGTTCAATTGACGAATAAAATTAAATGTGATATAGATCTTACTTTGATTCATTCCCATATAGCACCTTTCATAAAAGGCACCTTATTCAGTAAATCATAAATAAAATGTATTACTATGTAAAGTTAAGATTATATTGGAAATAAGATAAGTCGTGCAATGTTAAACATTCGATACGCTTCGAGAAGTTGCTATTAGCGAGCCGTCTGAGACTCTCGACCAGAAAGCTACCACCAATATGACGCACGCGCAGTAGAGCTGCATTACCAGTTTGTCACATTGAGATTGTAAAATTCCACATTTTATTTCTGGGAACCGGATAATTTTTTGAATCATATTTTTTTGCCTTCAATTCAGAAACACTTTATCTCGGGATTAAACTTTTTTTTGATCTTTAAATGGTGATTTCGATTTTACAGAATGTTATTTCGTTCTCCTGCAAAATTTCAATTTTGTTGGTTATCTAGTTCTGTACTGCAACCCTTCAAATCGTGTTCCAGGAACAAAATGAAAAAATTATTTAAAAAAAAACACCGCTTACTTCACTTACCTATGTTTATAATTTATTATGCTAATTTATTACACTAGTATACTATTTATTATTGTATATAATGTGCATTTTTATATTTCATAAAAATGTATAAATAATTACTAGCTTTTAGTAAGATTTTGTAAAAATTTTCTATTTTCTATTAGAATATTAATTTCAGGTTCAAGTATTTTCTATGTGAAAGTATTTTTCTAACTTGAATGTTCCAATAAATTATTTGTAGTAGCTGCTTTTGTGTTTACTTCCAAATTTTGGGTGTAGTTTCGAAAGCGTCGAATCTTCGACTTTTTTTAAACTACGTATACTTCAGTATTTTGACGCGCTGATTACGAATATGATAGTGAAAATTGGCGAAAATTTGATTTTCATGGGAAAACCCATTAAAACGTATAAGATCATGGTTTTTCCCATTTATTTCCATAAATAATGGAAATTTCGAAAAATATTTCAGACACAAGTTGCAGATCACATCAGGGTGCACATTTTGTATTATTTCAATTTCTAGCCTATGAGTAACAGTTTCGGGATATTCGAAGTTGAAGGTGGAAAATCATACACAAGCGAACGCATATCTGTGACTGGGCACAGAAATAATATAGGTCACGTAGGTTCCAATTTCCAACGTCACATGGGGGCGGTAAGGTACCCCTGTGACTGGTCACATAAATAATGTTGTATGCTTTTGGCCGATACACGGCATCCCTATGAGAGAAGCTATTGCGTATCCGCCCCACTCTTCCTATCTCTTTCTAACCTCGCAGTC